>MU226990.1:1842446-1857999 GCA_018584345.1 Thuja plicata
ACTTGAGGGAGCTAGTTCAAAAGAAGGAAGTGAGACTGGAATATGTGAACACTAAGGAATAGTTGGCAGACATATTTACAAAAGCATTACCCAAGGATGCTCATGAGTATCTAAGAGGTAAATTGGGGGTGATTCCCCTAGTAGAGGCTAATTAGTGTTGAATGGTACTGTTGCATCAAATGTTTTAATCAGAACACTTGACACATTGATGCACAGTAAGTCACATTTTTAGGATGCTGCCTAAAAACTGTGAAGTAGAAGACAAGAACATAAAAGAAGATCAGTCATACACAAAGATGACAGGAACATCATGATACAAATATTAGAACAAAAGAATCTGCATAATGAATATGTCAAAATCTTTGGCATTGTTGTCAAAGATGGAGATTATTGCTAAAACAACAGATACAAGGGAGATATTACTGAAAGAGGGAGCTGAACAGTAACAGAAAACATTTCAGTGTGATTATAGACACAGAGGGAGTCAGAATGAAGCTAAAGACATTAATGAAGATTTGTTCATATTAGGAACACATGCACTTTTTGGATTGTATGGTAACTTTGGTTGGAAATTATTATTTTATAGTTTAGTGTTGCCATCAATGCCAAAGAGGGAGATTGTTGGAAAGATTGCTATAATGTAGACAATTGTTATTTTTTCATTGATGTCAAACCTTAACTGGTGAGACTATTGTTGTATGTTTGAGTACCTTATCCATTGATTGATGCAGATTTGAAAGAATGGGATAACAAGAAGACCAAGGAAATGGTTGAGTTATGAGTATACACCAAGGTACTTGATCATTTGGCACTTTGGAAAAGTGATACGTTGTTTATCTATCATTGACAGTTCACTGGAAGGTCAATGCCGAGCAAAGAAAATTCGATGCCAAGCAAAGTGAAAGGTGATGTTGAGCAAAGCAAAGATGATGTCAAGCGCCAGTGGAATGCTGAGGGAGACAGAGGAAGCCGAGCAGCAGTATTTTTTTAATTGATGAGATTTGAGATCTATGGCTGACATAGTTGATTTTATTGGGATATGCATTGTTAATTAAGATTGTTCCACACTCATTTAATGCATGGGAAACCGTTATTAGTGCATGGATTCAATTTTTAATTAATGACTGTGTTGGAGAAGTAAATTAAATGTAATGATGGAAAGATCCATTGGATCTGACCTAACCTAAGATCTATGATCTTGATTAAGCAGCAAAAGATTTATCTGACCTAGATGAAGAGGTATATTATAACCTACTATGGTTATTGTCTTAGTATCCAAGCAAGGAGACGTTGAATGCAAAGTATTGCATGGTTAATTGACTAATTGGTAAAGACCTAGCAGTGAAGGCTAAGCAGAGAAGTCAAGTGATTGCTTGATGGATTTCCAAGCAGATCTGAAGTTTGAGATGAAAATGGAGGCCACTAAGTGAATTAGAATTAGAGCTGAAATTGGATCTGGATTTGCAAAGTAAGTTGTATGTATCAGATCACACCTGCTGATTACTTTCTAACCATTGTATCAATTCAAATCCTTTAACTAGGTTGATCTAACAGTCATTGTATAAATCCTTTGAACAAGGTGACATTTAGATTGGAATGTTCTAAGTCCTCTAACAAGGCCACTCCTGATAGGGTGATTAAATCCTTTAACCAGGTCACATTTGACAGTGTGTTTTGTAACCTTTAACAGGGTTGGCTCCTAACAGGGCATCACTTCAGAAGAGTGAAATGTTGGTAGCATGTTACTAGTGGTTTTTTCCCATATTGGGTTTCCACGTTAAATCATGGTGTCAAAATGTGTGAATGTTATTATTGTGTTTTAATGTTAATTTTTTGCAAGCTTATTTCATTAGTGCAGTAAACTACACACTTTTGTTGTTTATTTCTGCCGAGAAGATCTGAGTTGTTGAAGTTGGTTTAAAGTTTTATATGGGCACATCTAGACCTAAGGATAACTGATTCACCCCCCCTCTCAGTTATTTTAAATTCATCCTAAAAAAAGGGTGTTACTTTTAAAAACTTCAAACAAATTACAATCTGCAATTAACCATTGGCAAGTGTAGGCCAAGAAATTGGCTACGTAGACATATAGAACTTGTGCAGTTTTGAAACTCTAGACAAATAGCAAATGCGTGGGAGACAAAGCTATCCTTTGCAATGTTTAATAGAGAGGCTTACATTTAAACTAAGGAGTAACCAGCACTTTGAATGGATACTTGTTCAAACATACAAAAAATTTCAAATGCCAAAGCCAGCGCATGGAGGAGGTGTTGCATTAAACAAAGAGGAAACCCAGCGTATGAGGTTAAAACCAACTGCAAATTGTAGAGTCTATACTTTGCAGCTTTGCAGTATGCACAATGTGTGGAAGAAGGAGCTATGTGTGGAAGAAGGAGATTATAGTCAGCACAGGAGAAGGTGAATGGAGGATGCATGTGGGTGAATAGTGGAGGCTGCATTATTTTGGGAGGAAGTAGTATTAGAAACTACACAATGCATTATGAAATATAAACATGAAAATAAAGAGAGGGGTTGTATTTTAAATCCTCCAGCCAATGGAAATGCCTGCCCAAGGGTTGAAGAAGACTTCTTATGTTAGTAAGGAGTTGTTGCACATGGGATGTGGAGAGGTTTCCAAGCCTCCAAACAAGCTACACCATTGGAGGCCAAAACATTAAAGCACATGACAAATGCAAACATGGAAACTATAAAGCAAGAAACACTGCGGAGGGGTCTAAGGAGGAGAATAACGTAGGAGATAGTGGTTTTTTAAAACATTTAAAATAAAATACAGAATGCAAGGGGCTGCACAATATTAGTGAAATTGAAAAACCAATGTTAATTTTTTGCAGAGTCGAAGTAATGAATGCAGAAGTTTGCACAATGCAAGGGTAATACCAAAGGCCACACATGGAGTGTTAAAAGAGCTGTGCAATTTAGAATTTGGTATAGTTTATACAAAAACTAGGTAACATTGCAATGACATTGGTGAAGTGTAAGCCAAGGGAGAATTGGGTAGGATGAAGGGAAAGTTGCACAAGATGTGGTATTGATAAATTTTTCAAACATTTAAAACATTTTCAATTAAAATACATAGCCTACATAAGGTAGGAGCACATGGAGGCTAGCGCAATAAACTAAATGACCTCTGCATGACAAAGAGGACTTAAAGCTTAAAAAAATGTGAGCTAATATCCTACATTGCTTGTGAGTGGTGTTGTTAAAATGTTTTTATGCTCGAGCGCTTGCATATTGAAATGAATAAGAAGCCAAGAGGCATATTGGCAGGCCGCTTGGCTTGAGGAGTAAATGATGTGGTGGGCCTCATATTATGTGCTTAGAATGAGGTAAGGCTTTAAACTGAAAAGGGATTAATCCCACATTGATACCATAAATGCAAATTGAGATGTTTAAAAGGAAAAACACAAACATAATGAAATGTGAAGTAGAGCACAAGGCTCTCTCCATGCCGTGCGCATGAGGTGGCACCTCAGGAAATGTCTCAATGACCAAAGAACACCTAATTTTGCAGACAGTTGGCATGCGACTATGGTGAGATAGAAATGACATGGCAGACATGTGGCATCTTGTCGCATACTTGCAACAGAGAAAGGAGATCAAAGAAAATGTTTGCGAGTGCGCGAGAGAGCGACATGTGGCAGCTAATTGCGCAGTCACAGAGTAGGCAAGCAGCTTGTCAGGAAGTCACAAAGACATAAAGGATGGCTCATAAGTGAGTGACAAGCTAAGACATGAAGGATGACTCGCAAGTAAGTGATTGGCTTGTCGCACAGTCACGGAGGCTTCATGGGATGGCTCACGAGTGAGCGATCGAGTTCGTCGCGCAGCCGTAGAGGCTTGGCGAGATAGCAGAAAATGCTATCAAGTGAGAGACCAAGCTCGTTGTGGAGTCACAGAGCAGGTAGGTGGTTAATCACTCAGTCACACAAGTAAAAATGACTCATCGCATAGTCACTATTGATTTGCATTTGAGCAAAATTTGTGCGCAATTGAGCGATCCTTGGCTCGTCATGTAGGTTTGGAGAGAATGAAAAAAATGTGCACGAGTGTGCGATCAAGCTCAGTTGTGCACTCACACCTATTATGTAGAGCCAGTTAGAAGGTTCCATGTGGCAAGATCTGGTGGCCTATGCAGATAATTTGTAAAATTGTAGATTTTCAAAAGATTAATATGTAGATTTCCAAAATTTCAACTGAATGTGCACGAGAAAGAAAATTTGTTTTCATGGTTAAGTGGCCAAATTTTATCAGAAATATGAAGTGTCATATACTATTGGAAAGGTCTTGAGATGAGGATTTTGATTTTTCAATCCATTTGGGTCCAGACTAAATAAAATTTTGGCAGCTGAAGAAAGGAGTAGTTTCAGATATTTTGGGGGAAAGGACAGGTGTTAATGATTGAGTTTGTTTCTCCAATTCTCTATATCTTCCTTCTTCTCAATTGTACAAGGATGGTGAAATTAATGTTGTTGGGTAGTATTTTGATTTGGTGTATCTTATTCTCTGAGTTTCTTGTCTTTTGAATGACTAGGTCAAAAGTTTTTTAATGAAAAGCATTGGAATACCTTTCCAATATTTGTCTGATGTCTTTGTGTCTAGTATTGAAATATTTTGTGTTAATTTGTAAGGCATTTTAATGCACTGGTTATAAGGTAGCTATGAGTTTATTTTAGTTTCTTTCAATGAGAGAGTAAATCTTAGAGACAAGTTATGAGAGTTCAAGGTTTGCACATGAATTTGATGTCTAGGTTTTGGAGTGAAAAGAGTGATTTGTAAGGAAATTTATTCGGGTTTTGTATGTTTGGATTTAGAGAATTTTCTGTGAATGTATGTTTATTTGACTATGTTTCTCAATAGATAAGGCACGGGTCTTTGCTTGTTATGCATGTCTCATCATCAAATTCATAAATGTAAAATAATTTTACCTTTCTATTTTAAGAGTTGTGAATGATTGTCAGATATATTTTGATGGGAAGGTATCCATCCCATGATTCACTGAAACAAGTGAATCCAATAGGTATGCCTGCCTGAGCCTCTAAGCTCGAAGTGAAGGAGGATTGTTTGATCCTTGTTAATTAGCCTTTTCCTTGATTGAATCAGGTAAAAATCAATAACAAAGGGTATGGAAAACCATTTTGAATGTGACGGTATCATAGAGGCACAAAAGGTGAAGATAGCCAAATCAAGGCTAAGAGGAAAAGCATTAACTTGGTGTAAGTTCTTGCAAGAAGAAAGAGAAAGGGAAGGAAAGCAGCCAATAGCAACTTGGAAAGCTATGGTGGCTAAGGTGAAAGAGAACTACTTACCAGAGGATTATGAAATCCAATTGCATAGAAGAAGGAATAATATCAAACAAAAGAATCTAGATGTAGCATCCTATACCAAAGAGTTCCAAAAACTATGCCTTAGGTCAAGAGTGTAGGAAGTGGAAAGAATAAAAGTTGCTAGGAATCTCAATGGCCTTAGGTGGAACATAAAAGAAGAGTTGAGCCTCTTTACCTTAAATTCCATCCATGGGTGTTTTCAAATGGCCCTTAAAGTGGAAGAAAAACTCAGAAAGAAGCAAGAATCCAACTCTAGGGGAAGAGGAAGAGGTAGAGAATCTAGAGGAGGACATAGAGGTGGTTCTAGTGGAAAGAAAAATGAAACCAAAAACCAAGGAGATTCTAGGTTTGTTGAAAAAAAGTCTAGTAATAGAGGAGGATATAAAAGAGGTAGAGGCTTTCATGGTGTTGGAAGAGGCAGATTAGGTGGATTTGGTAGAAGCCCACATTTTTCTTCAATGAAGTGCTATAACTGTGGCCAATTTGGTCACCCTGTCTATAGGTGTCCAGATAAACCAACATCTTCACAAGGGGAGAAGAAGATTTTTTATGTGCAAGAAGAGGACATGAACAAACAATCAAGGACATGAACAAACAATCAGTGGTAATTTTGGATTCAGAAAAGGGAGAGAATCTCATGCTTAGGAGGATTCTAATCAAAGAACCTACAAGGGATGAACACAAGAAAATACGGGCTCTTTTCAAGGTCAAGTGCAAAATTCTTGGTAAAGTATGTAAATTTATAATAGACTCTGGACCTACTGATAATGTGATCTCAGAGGAAGTAGTACAAAAGCTTAAATTGGTCAAGATACCTCATGTGTGTCCTTACAAGGTAACTTGGTTGAATAAGGGACATAATATCTTGGTTAATGAACAAGTGTGGGTTGAGTTTACTATTGGAAAGTATCAATAAAAGATACTTTGTGATGTACTACCAATGGATGCATGCCATCTATTTCTTGGAAGACCATGGCAATATGATAGGGAGGCAGTTCACCATGGCAAGGAGAATAAGTACTCATTCAAGAATAATGGAGTAACTTATAGGATATAGTCTTTGATAGAGGAGGAAACAGTGGAGAAGATGGACTCTAATACCCTACTAATGAGTGGGAAAGAATTCCTCAAGGAAATGAAGGAGGAAGAAGGGATTGGCTATACAATCATGGTGAAGCCAAAAGAGGAAGAGACACCTGAACAATCACCTATGCTTGCAGAAGTGAAGTAGTTGCTAGCTAGATTAGTTCCAAGACATCATATGTGAAGGTACTCCAGCTACACTACCACCCAAAAGAGAAATCATTTATCAAATTGAATTTGTGCTAGGGACATCATTGCCTAACAAGGTTTCATTAAAAATGACACCAGAGTAGAACAAAGAGATTGTAAGGCAAGTGCAGGAGATATTGGAGCAGGGTATGATAAGGAAGAGCATCACTCCATGTGTTGTCCCAGTGGTGTTGGCTCCTACAAAGGGAGGTAAGTAGAGAATGTGTACTGACTCTAGGGAAATAAATAGCATAACTATTAGATATAGATTTCATGTTCCTAGAATAGAAGACTTAATGGATTGCTTAGGGGGTGCTAAGTACTTCTCAAATATTGATTTAAAAAGTGGATACTATTAGATTAGAATGAAAGAGGGTGATGAGTGGAAGTCAGCCTTTCAAATCACAAAGGGCTTATATGAGTGGTTAGTAATGCCATTTGGGCTTACAAATGCACCTAGTACTTTTATGAGGGCCATGAATGAAGTATTGAAGGATTATATAGGGGTATTTGTGGTAGTATACCTAGATGACATCCTCATCTTTAGTGAAAAAAAGTGGAGCATATGAAACACCTAGAACTTGTGTTAAAAAGGTTACAAGAGGATAAGCTCACTATAAATTTATGAAACAAGAAATAGTCTACCTAGGATTTGTAGTATCCCAAGATTACTTGAAGATGGACAAGAGAAAAGTGGAAGCCATATTAAGTTGGCCTACTCCTAAGACATGGAATGAAGTGGGAAGCTTCCATGGGTTAGCCCAAATCTATAGGAATTTTTTTAGGAGGTTCAGTGTAATTTTTCCACCTATCCTAGACACCATTAAGGGTGGATTCAAGACAAAGTTTGTATGGACCAAGGAAGTTGATGAAGGATTTGAGAGATTGAAGAAAGAAGTAGCCACCCAACCAATACTAGTTTTACCAAGTTTTGATAAGTTATTTATAGTGGAATGTGATTCTAGTAAAATAGAAATGGGTGCAGTCCTAAGTTAGGAAGGAAGACCAGTAGCCTTCTTTAGTGAAAGACTTAACGAAGCAAATTCTAGATACTCATCCTATGATCTAGATCTCTATGCATTGGTGCAAGCTCTTAAGAAGTGGAGGCACTACTTTTTGCCAAAGGAATTTGTGGTATACACTAATATCTAGGCCCTAAGATACATAAATACACAGGAGAATCTTAGTTTGAGGCATATAAAGTGGATGGAGTTTCTACAATCATACACTTTTACTGTCAAGCACAAAAAGGGGGTAAATAAAAAGGTAGTAGATGCCTTAGTATGAGATTGCTTACCATCCAGGATATATAGTTGCAAAGTATAGGGGTTGAAAGATTCAAGAACCTTTATGAAGGAGATTCAGATTTCTCAATGATTTATAAGGTGTGTACTGATTTTGAAAATCACTTTCATAGTGAATATGCAAACTATACTTTGCAGAATGGTTTATTGTTTAGATGGAAGAAACTATGTGTTCCAAGGGGTTCCATGAGGGAAAAACTCATCCAAGAGAATCACAATGGAAGTTTGAGTGGACATTTTGGGTTAAACAAGACCCTAGACCTAGTGGAGAGATTCTATTGGTGGCCTAAAATGCAGAAAGATATAAGGAGATATGTGGAGCAGTTTGGAGTATGTTAAAAGACAAAGGGGAAATCATCAAATGTAGGTATTTACCAACCATTTCCCATCCAAAAGAGACCATGGGAGTGCATAAGTATGGATTTCATAGTGGGACTACCTAGGACACCAACTATTTTGGACAGTGTGTTTGTGGTAGTGGAGAGATTCAGTAAGATGAGTCATTTCATCCCATGTAAAACAACACATGATGCCAATCACATCGCCCACCTTTTCTTCAAGGAGATAGAAAGGATACATGGCTTACCAATGAGCATAGTTGTAGAAAGAGATGTGAAGTCTATGGGGCACTTTTGGAAGACCCTATAGAAAAGGATAGAAACTAATTTTCCTCATAGGTCTGCATATCATCCTCAAATGGATGGTTAGAAAGAAGTAATAAACATGGTTCTTGGAAATTTTCTAAGATCTTTGAGTAAATAGTATGGGTAAGGATGGGAACAAATTATCTCACAGGAAAAATTTGCCTATAATGATAGCACATAGGACTACTAGTAAGATTTCATTTGAGATTGCATGTGGATTACATCCAAGGGATGTTCTTGAGCTAAGAGACAAGGAATCAGTCGTCATGCAGATGATTTTTCTCAGTCAATGAGATAGGTTCATTAACAAGTGCAGAAGACATTAGTGGAAGCTAATCATAAGTTGAAAGCTAAAAAGGATGAAGGGAGAAGAGACCTACAATTTCAGGTAGGATACATGGTGATGGTATACTTGAACAAGGCTAGGCTACAAAATGGAATACCAAGAAAACTACATATGAAGAGGATTGGACCTTGTAAGGTGTTGGCTAAATAGGGTCCCAATGCCTACAAGATAGATCTACCAAAATATATGTCCATTTCTCCCCTTTTCAATGTGAATCACTTAATTCAATATAAAGGTCCAGATATAGATAAGGAAGAGTATAGTATAGAGGTGACTAAGGATGTGGAAGAACTTAGACTACCTATTCAAGCTAAGCCACAAATGGAAAATATTCTGGATTTAAGAGTGAAGAAGAAGACAAGGAACAAAGTCTACATGGAACACTTGGTGAAATGGGAACTCCAGCCTGAGTCAGAGGCTACATGGATAACAAAAGGAGACTTCAAGAAGCATGGCATAAGCATGAAGTTCAACACACCTAGGATACCCTGATTTTCTTGTTGCAGGGGGAGGATGGTGCAGGAGCACGTTAAGGTCTTATGAAGATCTTTAAAGAATTTTGGCTTGTAGGTTGGTTTATCCAACCACCAAGGTAATAAGGACTAAATATAAAGTATAGAGGTTGTTTTGGTGTGTTTCTAGAGGTAGGAATTTTTAGAGTCTAGTGTTTTGTGTGATCAATTAGGATCTAAGAGCTTAAGTCCTAGAAAGTCAACAAAAGGGTCAAAGGTTGACCAAGAATCCAAAATGGAGTAGCACTTGTGATTTCAATTTTTTAGGTCTTTTAAGGTTTTATGGAATGGTTTGGAGTCAAATGGAGCCATTGGGGATAGTGGTTTGTCAAAATGCAAAAATTTGTAAAAGTTTCTCATGATAACTTTGCAACTTTGCAAAGTTGCCATGACAACATTTCCTAAAATCTAGGAAAGGGATTTAATGGTGCCAAAATCCCAACCTTAGGGTCTGAAAATGAGGGGATAACCTATATAAGGTGAAACAAACCCTAATCTAAGGGTCATTTATGTTATTGTATGGACTAGGCATTGGAAAGTAAGATTTTGACAGTGTTTTTGTAACAGAGCCTTGATCCATTCAATTAATGGATTGAAAGGCTCAAATTAATGCATTGAGACCTTGTTTTTTGTTATGTAGTTGCTGAATATGGCATTAATTTAGTTTTTTAGTGTTTCTGGTTAGCATTTTTGTAATTTCTTTAAGTTTACTAGTTCACTGTCGGGTTATGGACCACTCTTTGTAAATATGAGTCCTACTTGAATTCCTGTGGTTAGAAAACTGTGGCCAATTGGAATCAAGTAGGGGACCTTGTATATAGTGTAGATATGGTATATGGATTCATTTTATGCAGGGGAGTTAATTTTTCCAACAAGCCCTGGGCAAGTGCAGTGGCATTCTGGTTAGGAGCTTGTGCAGAACAGTAGCATGGAAAGATGCTAAATGGATTGGATTGAACCAATCAATGGTGTGAAAAAGAAGAGAAGTGTATCCTTCACAAATGGTTGCAAGGAGAAGAGTAGTGGAGTTGTTTAGAGCAACCATTGAAAGTAAAGAATCTAGACTGGTGAACTTGCTCCTAAAACCCTTAAAAATAGGGGTTTGGTGAAATTCCTATGTACAAAAAGGGTGGGGGACTTAAACCTAGTAAATCCTAGAGCCTAGGTTGGCCTTATGAAGAATCCATAGTTGATTCAGAGAGTTGTTAAGAGAATTTGTGAATAAATCCAAGAAAACCTGTTACTAGGAGACCTAATTGACCAAAAAGGCTATAAGGCCTCAAAATCAGAAAACTATGAGCTCGACAAGAAACCTTTTAAATAACCATCCAAGTGGATTAGAATCAGTTTAAAGTGAACCAAGAAAGGTCAGGAATCCCATCTCTATTTCCAAGAGTGGAATGGGAGAAAAGTGGTTCAATGGAGCCTAAGGGTGCATTATAGGATTGAGAAGGAAAGGATAGTGTTTTGAAATTGGTGGAGAGTTCTAAGGGAAGCAGGGGATCATAGAGATGTCCTCGGGATAGGGTAGAGGAAGATACCCTAGGAAGACCAAAGATAAGTATTAGTTAGAGAAAGAGTGCTCTTGTGGTTAGGGCTCTCCATCAAGATGATGACAAAGAGGAACACCCTGAGGAAGAGATAAGAGAGGAAGAACAACATGAGGATCACCATGAGGACCATAGAGAGGGCCATGGTTCTAATAATGGGAAACCATAGTTGGTTTAGTTACTATAGAATATTATAGCTTGGTTGGGACCTCATCAAGAGGAATCTTATTATGGGGATTCTGAGATATCTGAGCATGAGGAGAGGAGAGATCATGAGAATTCTTGTAATCCACCACTTTATAGAGAGGAACATAGGAGATACAAGGAAGAAATGGATAAGGACTCCATCGGTGTAGGACTGATTAGAGACTTTATGTAGTCTCGACCACCTTTATTTGATGGTAAGGGAAGTGACAGTAAGGTCAAGATTTGGTTATTGGATCTTGGATGTTGCTTCATTACACCCTTATGCAAGAAACCTTAAGGCCCAGTGTGCCATCTTGCACCTGATGGATTTTGCATCTATTTGGTGGTGTATAGAGGAAAAAAACCTTGAGTTGGATATTTTGACTCTCTTGGGAGATATTTGAGGAGTAATTCCATGATCACTTC
Source organism: Thuja plicata (assembly GCA_018584345.1). NCBI lineage: Eukaryota > Viridiplantae > Streptophyta > Pinopsida > Cupressales > Cupressaceae > Thuja > Thuja plicata. Next base: position 1,854,032 of record MU226990.1, read on the forward strand.
CTTTCTGAGAAGTTTAGAGAGGAATGTGTTGATGAGTTTCATGAGATCTAATAGGGGACTATGTCAATAGATTAGTATGAGAAGAGGTTCTTTGAGATTAGGAAATATTATAGCTATAACCATGATAAGCCCTTGTTAGTACAACAATTTGTTTGGGGCCTTAATGGGCGTATTATTGGGGATGTCAGTTTGCACCAACCTAGAACACTTGTAGTTACTATTGAGAAGGAGAAATTGGCTGAAAGAAATATTGCCAGGGGTTTTAGTAGTAGGATAGGTTCATAGTGCACAACCTTCTGGGTTAGTTGTACAAGGTACACAGGCACACACCATAGGATCTTCTTGTTGGAAAAATGTTCAGTGATCCCCTCGGGATTCATGACAAGGGACTAACCGCCTCCTGTGGATTCTATAAGTCTAATGGTTGTATCAGGCATTGATAGGTCAATCTTTTGGTGCAATGACAACCACACTTGTAACACTTCCTAGGTAAATTTTTTAGGAATAAGGTGTCTCAACCTTGTATATTTCCTTACATTTGATATTATTTGTTTTATAATTAATTATTTGCAAATAATGTATTTAAATTTGATATCTGTTCTATCATTTAGTTGAGTGGACATGTGTTTTAACTCCACTTGGAAGATGAAAAGGATGATCAAACTTGGTCTAGGTGGATATAGGCATCCCTTTTCTATGGTAGAGGTTATTTTCCAAATGTCGGCACTTTGGACAATGTGTAAGGTAATCATGACTAAAATGGTTATGACGGATTCCTATGACGATCATTAATATTTGTAAGAGCTAATTGTGAAAGATTCGATGATGGTTGAAGACATGCAAGACATGTAGAAACTAATCATGTTGAGTACTATACTCTCTTCTGCAACCGTGGGGTTCCTATTTTCTTAGAGAATGTTAAAACCCTAATATGGCTGCCTTTTGGAAGTTTCCCTAAAAAGTGAAGTGCATGATATAAGCATTTTTAGGGTTGCAAATCAAGAGAGAAGTTAGTGTATTGTTGGAATGTTGTTATTCTACCAGATTTGTCTTCAAGTGTCGATTATCTCCTAGAAGAACTTGCATTGCAAGTGTATTGTAAATAGTAATAGTTTTGATTAATACATCGTGTAGGTTTTGGAGTGCTGGGGTTTTTTACCGAAAGGTTTTCCCCATGGTAAATCATTGTGTCATTCTCATTTTTCTGTGTATGCATGTTATTGTATTATCATTCTATAATTGCTAAGGGTTAAATCTGAATTTTCATGATCCTCTTCTCGGGAGTTTAGCGTAGGGAAATTTTTTCCGCACACTTGGTTTCCTTTCAGTTGGTATCATAGCCTGGCCAGTTTTGGTTCTATTTGTTAGGGTACGGGTTTTTTGAGCTAATCTCCAGTTCAGTGGGAGTATTGTTGTAGAGTATTCATAACCTTATTACAGGAAGAGATGGAAGCTTCTTCGTACAGTAAAATGGAGGTGGAAAAGTTTAGTGGTACAAACTTTGAGTTGTGGAAATTCAAGATGGAAGACATGCTCGTAGACCATGATGTATGGGATGCGGTTGCAAATGATATCAAACTAGTAAACATGCCTCAAGTAGATTGGGATCTCAAAGATTGGAAAGCTAAGGGTCTCATTAGACTTTGTCTAGCAGATTTTGTTCTCCTAAATGTTCTCGAGGAGAAGACCGCAAATAAATTGTGGACACAGCTTAGGTCTGTGTATCAGGCCAAGTCCTTGGTGAAATTTTTTTTCCCTAGAAAGAAGCTATATTCTTTGAGAATGGAGGAAGGAGGATCTGTTGCAGATCACCTAAATGCATTTAACATGTTGATTGCACAGTTGACATCAACCAGTGTCAAGTTGGAGGAGGAGGATCGATGTATGACCCTGCTATGTTCCTTGCCAGAATCATAGGACCATCTTGTGATGGCCCTTGGGAGTACTATTGTCACTTTCCAAATGAATGATGTTGTGTCTTCTCTGCTATCTGAGGAGATGCAAAGAAAGACCTCTGATTCAACCAAGGAATCTCTTGCTGTTCATGGTAGATCCAAAGATAGAGGAAAGAAAAATGACAAGAAGTTTGAAAAGGGTAGATCCAAATCTTGTGGGAAATTGAAGACTCCTGGAAAGTCTAAGGTAACATGTTGGAACTGTGGTAAGACTAGGCACTTTCATAAGGACTAAAAAGAGCCAAAGAAGAAGAAGAAAAGATTAGATTTAGATTCTGAAAAATCTCAAGAAGATGGTGATGCTTTTGTGGCAGCCTTGGCCACTCATGCATCTGATGATGTGTGGCTGATTGACTCGGGTGATTCTTTTCACATGACCTCTCATCAAAGTTGGTTATCAAAGTACGTGGAGTTTGATGGTGGAAAGGTGTACCTGGGTGATGATTCTCACCTAGAGATAGTTGGACGAGGAAGAATCACTATCAAATTCCCTGATGGACAAGTAAAGGGGATCAATGGTGTAATGCACATCTCAGGTTTGGCACAAAACTTGTTATCTGTAAGTATGTTGAATGTTGCAAGTGTGCAAGTTTTTTTTTCAAAAGAAGGATGCAAGATGATTAGAGGATTTATGGTGCTCACGAAAGGTACGAGGAGAGGTACCCTGATTCAGCTGGATGCTTTCACTTCATAGTGCAATAGTTCTTCTGTCTCAAGGAAGAGAGCAGTAGTCACTTCATCTCCACCATCTAAACCAGTAGTGAAGAATTCTATGGTAATGGGTTCCAATGGTAGTGCAGCAAGTGTACCTAAGGGTGCTAACACTTTGGAAGGAAAACTTCCTATAGAAAAGACAATGTTGTGGCATATGAGATTTGGCCACATTGGTGAGAAGGGTCTTAGAACCCTGAAAAATAAAAACCTCATTAAGGGGATAAATGATTGTAATCTTGAGTTTGAATTCTGCGAATACTATGTTTATGGTAAGAAAAATCATGTTCAGTTTTACTCCATTTCTCACAAGTCTTCTAGTATTTTGGATCTTATCCATTCGGATGTGTTTGGTCCTGTTAAATTTCCTTCACTCTCCAAATCTATATATTTTGTATATTTTATAGATGATTATAGTAGAAGGACATGGATTTATTTCCTTAAAAGAAAGACACATGTTTTCAGTCGGTTCAAGGAATTTAAATCTCTCATAAAGAATTAGACTGGTAAAATAATTAAGTGTGTGAGAACTGACAATGGTTGTGAGTTTTGTTTGGTAGAGTTTGAATAGTTCTATAAAGAACAAGGGATCAAGAGGCATAAGACAACACCTTATACCCCACATCAAAATGGATTTGTAGAAAGAATGAACGGGACATTGATGGAGAAGGCTAGGAGTATGCTTAGTGGAGATGGCCTTGAACAAAGGTTTTGGGTTGAAGCTGTGGCCACTACTTGCTATCTGGTTAATAGATCTCCTACATCAGCTCTTGTTGGTAAGACACCCATGGAGGTGTGGTCTAGTAAGAAGCCTTCAGTTAGACATCTTCATGTTTTTGGTTGTGAAGCTTATGCACATGTGCCTAAGGAGAGAAGATCTAAGTTGTAAAATGTATCTTCATTGGCTACAGTGTTGGTGTAAAAGGATACAAGATTTGGGATCCTATGATTGGTAAGGTTTTGTATAGCACAAATTTTATTTTTAGAGAGCTAACACCTTCTCTTATTGTGCTACAGTCAGGTGAAAAAGAAATGAAAGAAGATGTTGTTCAATTGCCTCCTACCCTTGAGAAGACTAAATAGAGACACCATGATGGATCTGATGATGAGGAGAGATCTAGCAGCTCTAAAAATTTAGAAGAAGAGGTAAAACAACCTCAACCTCAGCCCTTGAAGAGATCCATGAGAGAAAGAAAGCAACCAGAGAGGTTTGGATTTTCTATGTTAGATTCCAGTTGTGCTTATGCCTTGATTACAAACACTGATGAGCCTAGATCTGTGAAAGAGGCTATAGGTATGGAA
>MU226990.1:1858471-1870839 GCA_018584345.1 Thuja plicata
ATCATTGTGTTTATTTCAAAGTTGACAATGATCACCTTCTTATTATTGCATTATATGTTGATGATATGTTGTTGATTGGGAAGGGTATGGGTATGATTTCTGATTTGAAGTCTTAGTTGTTAGCACATTTTGAGATGAAATATCTAGGGGCAGCCAGGTATATTTTGGAAATGGAAATCAGTAGAGATAGATCTAACAGAAAACTTTGGTTGAGTCATAGTAAGTATGTGAAGTCTATTTTGGACAGGTTTAGCATGGCAGATTATAGACCATTGTGTGTTCCTATTTCTATGGGAACAAAGTTATCTGTGGATGATTGTCCAAAATATCCTAGTGAGGTGGAGGACATGAGCAAAGGACCTTATGCGGGTGCAGTTGGCAGCCTTATGTATGCTATGGTCTGTACTAGACCAAACATTTCCCAAGCAGTGGGAGTCCTGAGTTAGTTTATGGCTAAACCTGGATGGGTACATTGGGATGTAGTTAAGAGAGTGTTCATATATTTGAAGGGTACATCAAAGTATTCCATATGCTATCATGGAAACTCTTATAGAGCTCCGCATTCAGTTTGTATTCGTGGGTTTGTGGATTCAGATTGGGCAGGTGACATTGACAGCAGGAGATCCACCAGTGCCTATGTGTTCACTATGTTTGGTGGTGCCATCAGTTGGATGAGTAAGTGACAACCTGTGGTCTCTTTGTCCACAATAGAAGCAGAGTACATGGAAGCTACTCATTCTTGTAAGGAATCCATTTGGCTTAAGAGACTGTGTTTAGATGTTGGTCTTGATGCAGGACAGATTACAATTTGTTCCGACAGTCAGAGTGCTATTTTCCTTGCAAAGAATCCAAATTTCCATGCCAGAACCAAGCACATTGATGTGCAGTTTCACTTTGTGAGAGATATGGTAGAGGATGGAAAGGTAATTTTGGAGAAGGTAGATACAATAAAGAATGTTGCGGATGCATTGACAAAACCTGTGGGCATAGAGAAGTTCAAATGGTGTTCAAAGTCTATGGGCCTCTCGGCTTATAGCAGTTAAATCTTGTTATTTCCTTTGGCTATTACAAGGTGTTCGAAAAGTGGGAGAATCTTAGGAATAAGGTGTCTCAACCTTATATATTTCCTTACATTTGATATTAGTTGTTTTATATTTAATTGTTTACAAATAATGTATTTAATTTTGATATCCGTTTTGTCATTTAGTTGAGTGGACATGTTGTGCTTTCACTCCACTTGGAAGATGACAAGGATGATCAAACTTTGGTCTAGGTGGATCTAGGCATCCCTTTTTTGTGGTAGAGGTTATTTGCCAAATGTCGGCACTTTGGACAATGTGTAAGGTAATCATGACTGAAACAATTATGATGGATTCCTATGACGGTCATTAATATTTGTAAGAGATAATTGTGAAAGATTCGATGATGGGTAAAGACATGCAAGACATGTGAAAATTGATCATGTTGAGTATTGTACACTCTTCTACAACCGTGGTGTTCCTATTTTCTCAGAGAATGGTAAAACCCTAATACGGTTGCCTTTTGGAATTTGCCCTAAAAAGTGAAGCACATGATATAAGCATTTTTAGGGTTGCAAATCAAGAGAGAAGTTAGTGTATTGTTGGAATGTTTTTATGTTTCCAGATTTGTCTTCAAGTGTCAATTATCGCCTAGAAGAACTTGCATTGCAACTGTATTGTAAACAGTAATAGTTTTGATTAATACACTGTGTAGGTTTTGGAGTGCTGGGGTTTTTTAGCAAATGGTTTTCCCTAGGGTAAATCATTGTGTCATTATCATTTTTCTATGTATGCATGTTATTTTATTATCATTATGTAATTGCTAAGGGTTAAATCTAAATTTGTACGATCCTCTTCGCAGGAGTTTAGCGTAGGGAACTATTTTCCACACACTTGGTTTTCTTTCAAATTTGACACCTCAAAGGGAAGGTCACCAACAAATCCATAGGAAACACCATTTGCAAGGTCAACTGAGTGGCTATAGTTCAGGTACCCCATCACTAAGAGGTCGTAATTGGCATTATGCCAAGCATTTGTATTCTAGTAAGTAGTCTTAGAGTGTGCAACAAAGTGCTAGTAGGGACAATTTTCATTAGTCCACTACTCCTTCTACATAATGTGGTTATGGTTTAGGGGCATGTTTTACTTGTGGTTAGTATGGTCATAGGGAAACAATGTGTTGAAAAGAGTTATTTTGGGGGATAGCCAAAGGAATGCTACTTCTGAGCCTACAGTTGGGGATGCAGGTAGATCCCATAGAGTTTTTGTGAAAGTTGATAATTGCCAATTTAAGCACCAAGGAATTGTTGTAGAGAATACATGTGTGTTATATGGTATTTAAAATTCTATATTGTTTGATTATGGTGCTTCATATTCTTTTATTTCCCCCTATCTTGTTCAATGATGTAGGCTAGTGACAACATGACAATTTAATAGTTGGCAGGTTGAGTTAGCCGCAGGTTCCAAAGTGATCATAGAGTCCCTTGTTCATGGTTATGTGTTCGATTTGGAAACCTTTTCTACTATCGTATATATTTTTATCCTACCCTTAGGATCTTGTGGCATTTTTTTGGGTAAGGATTGGTTATCTTCTTACCAGGTGAGTATTGAATGTCAAAAAAAGTTGGTATAGTGTGTCAATGACATAGGTGGGAGTGTTGAGCTTGTAGGGGTCGAAAGAACTATTTCAATTTGGATGATATTAGCTTAGAAACTGAAGCAAAGTATGCAATAGGGTTTGCATTTGTTCAATGTCTCTATTAGTGACCTCGATGGGGTTAAGAGTAGAGAGGTGTCTCTTAATGATCACCCACTCCTTCATGAAGTCACAGATGTACTCCAGGATGAGATTTTAGGCATGACACCTTAGCACAAAATAGATTTTTGCATTGATCTCATTCTTGTAGTTGAGCATATTTCTTAGGCACCTTACCACATGACTACTTAGGAGTTGAGTGAGCTTTTTAGGAGCTATTAGCCAAGGGCCATATTTATCCTCATGTATCCCCATGGGGTGCACCAGTCATCTTCATGTAGAAGGATAGATCTTTGTATTTGTGCATTGATTACAGAAAGTTGAATAACATGATGATGAAGAACCGATATCCCTTTCCAATGATAGAAAATTTGTTCGATCAGATGAAGGGAGTGAGAGTGTTCTCAAAGATAGATCTTAAGTTAGGATACCATCAGCTTAATATCCATGAGGATGACATTCATCAAAACAAATTTCACACTCATTGTGGGAATTATGAGTTTACGCTATACCCTTCAGGTTGACCAATGCACCATAAGAGTTTATGAGTTTGATGAATGGTGCATTCCGCACCTATCTTGAATTCTTCTCCCTTGTGTTTCTAGATAACATTTTGATATTTTTGAGGACTATGGAGGAGCATGAGGTTCATTTGTGTTATGTATTATAGTGTCTATGTGACCATCAGTTGTATGTCAACCTGGACAAATGTGTGTTCTTCCAAACTAAGGTGAATTATTTAGGGCATATCATCTCTAGAGAGGTTATTTATATGGATGCTTCAAAGATCAAGTTTATTATGGATTGGTCAGCACTGAATAGTTCCCTTGAGGTTCATAGATAATAGGTTTGGCAGGTTACTACCGCCAATTCATGAAGGATTTATCTCGGTTGGCTCATCCTATGAATTATCTTCAGAGTTAAGGGAATAAATTTTTTTCTCCATGTACCGCAAGACATCATTTTAGGCTCTTAAGGAGCATTTGACCAGTGCACCTATTTTGGCAGTGCTAGATCCTATAGACAAGTTCATGGTGTGCATTGATGCATCATTGAAGGGTGTGGGGGAGGTTCTTATGCAAGAGGGACGAGTGATTGCATATGATTCCCAGAAAGTAAAGGATCACAAGCTGAACTACCCCACCCATAATTTGAAGTTAGTAGTGGTTGTGCATGCGGTATTGCGCTGGAGACATTCTCTTTTGGGTTACAGGTTTGAGTTGCATAGTGATCATCATAGCTTGTAGTATATATTTTCTCATCCGAACCTGAATGCATGACAACGTTGTTGGATGGAGTTTTTGTGTGAGTATGATTTTAATGTTCAATACATCAAGGGGAAGAAGAATTTTGTTGTGGATGCCTTGAGTAGGAGAAGGCATGAGATCTTTGTTTTGACACTTGGAGTTGATTTATGTAGTTGTATCTTGTTGGTTTTTCCTAGTGATACATGGTATTAGGAGGTTAGAGCAGTGATTGAGTATGGACATACCCTTGTGGGGTCTTTTTCAGGTTACTCTTTAGCGTCAAATGGAATTTTAAAGCACCACAAGTTTATTTATGTGATGGTGTTAGGTGATCTTCATTATTTGGTGTTGTCAAAGGCACATTGTGTGTTGTATTTTACACATCTTGGCATCATGAAGATGTATGTTGACCGACTTAAATAAGTACCCTTTTGCACAGGGATGAGGCATGAAGTTGCTTATTTTGTAGCTAGATGTCTTGAGTGTTAGATAGTAAAGGTAGAGCATCAACATTTGACATGTATTTTATAGCCACATTCTATTTCTAAATGGAAGTGGGACACTATATCTACTGATTTCATTACTGGGTTGGCTATGTCTTCGCGTCCTTATGATGCTATTATGGTTATAGTGTAAAATTTGTTTGATGTGGCTCACTTTTTACCCATAAGAGCTTTGTATACTATTTCTTTGGTGACATATGTTTTCATGGAGGATATTGTTCAATTGCATGGGATACCTCACATGATTATTTCAGAAAAAGATCTAGTGTTTACTTCCACACTGTGGACATATCTCTAGCATGCTTTGGGTGCATAGCTCAATTTTAGTTTAGCTTATCACCCAGAGAATGATGGTCAAACATAGTGAGTGAATTAGGTTCTTTAGGATATGCTTCATACGTATGTGATGGATCAACAGATGAGGTGGGAGTACTATTTGTACTTGGTTGAGTTTGTGTATTATAATTGTTACCATAGTTCTCTAGGCATGTCACATTTTTACGCCTTGTATGATCGACCATTCCATACAGCTTTGAGTTGGGATCAATTAGAGGACCAAGTAGTTTAGGGTGCTAAGATGCTTCAAGATATGAAGCAGCAGGTTGTGTGTATTAGAGAGCATTCAATTACTACTCAGGATCGATAGGAGAAATATATTGATGCCCATAGGCTTAACCGTTACTTCTCAGTTGCTAACCATGTGTTTTTGCGAGTTCATCTGTAGAAGATCTCCATTCATTATGGTAAAGGATCTAAGCTAGCACCACATTTTTTTGGACCTTTTGAGATTATTGAGAGGATTGGTCATGTTTCCTATTGCTTTTTCTTTCCACCTATCCTATCATGAATCCATGATATTTTTCATGTTTCTATATTGAGATAGTATATTCCTGATGTGACCTATGTTCTTTATTGGGGTGCATTATAGGTAGAGGATGAGAAAATTTATTTGGAGCCCATCTGCATTCTTTAACATTAGAGGATGACCCTCAGGGGAAGAGACATAGAGTAGGTAAGGGTCCAATGGGACCCTGGCGATGAGACTTCTGCCACATGGGAGGATGCTTCACGGTTGAGATTTTTGTACCCTTATCTAGTTGCAGGCTTCCAGGAGTAAGCCTATGTCTAGAGGTGGAGGATGTAGTGCCTCCCGTGTTTGCATTTTTTTCCATGATTATTTCGATCTAAGATGTACTCTTTTTGTGGTATTATGATTATTTGCATGATGAGATGCTTCAACGAAAGTTATTATTTTGATTTCCAATATCTTTTTTGTGATATATGGATATATTATGTTACTATTTTAGTTTGATCATATCTACATGATGATCCTAGTGATGTGACATGATGCTTTACTATGATATCTATTTATTTTTTATTTGGGACTATTGGTTTATGATTATCAAGATGATGTTATTGGACTCCTTGATTTATTGTGACTTTTTGTTGTGGATATATCATCTATCTACTTTCAGCAATTTACACTCTGAATAGTTGTAATATGGTTTATTTAAATGCTTTTAAATTTAAATTCAATGTTAATTTAATGAAATTATGCTTACTGTCTTAGCGCACAATTTCTATACATTTTCCCTTTGTGTCAGTACGAAGTGAGAAAGAGTCATAGTTACTCATTCTTGAGACCTACACAATGTATCAGTCTCCTTCACTATTGTTATCATGTATTATATGCTCTTTGAATATTTATATTATGAACATCTACACTTGATATTTTCTTGTTAATTCACTAAATAGGAACTAGACACATTCTTCCCAAGTTGCAATATTTAAGTGTGTCTATATCCCCGACAGTGGCATAGGACATAGTAGCTTTGGCCTTTTATACTAAACCAATGTCATCCCTGCATGGATGACATGTCCATGTTATTATATTATTTCCCTTCAGAACATGATGGATAAATCCATATTAATATAGCATTTGTGATTGGCTAGTGATTGTTTACGCATTTAGTGCTCCGTAGTTGTTGAGGAAGGATTTATTTAAAGGTTGGTTTTAATGTATTTTGGGGATTTTTAATATTTAATTTTATTTGTCATAGTTTGATTCTAAATGACCAGGATCGAAATATTTAATTTGGGGATAAATCCAGATAGATTATTTAAAATATTTAAATAATCTATTTTATTAGTCACTTTTGGAAAAGTGCTTATTATGTTGACAAAGTGAGTTTTTCACAAACTTCTCATGTTGTGCTTTTGAGACATTAGGATTTTGTGCCAAAACCCTCTTGGAGAAATTTAATCTTACATTCGTTTCTCTTAAGTGTGTTGTCAGATTTCTATGTGGAGCAGCTCATTGGAATCAAGCTAGGATTGCTCTGCTTTGTTGAAGGTTTCAACCGATCTGGCACACTATCCATTTATTTATCATTTCCTTGGGGTTTTACCGATTGGAGTAAAGTAGGGCTTTCTACCATTTTTGTTTTACTTCGTATTTTTGCATGGAATTTCTTGAAATAGTTGCATTGGTTGAGAATTAGTATTCCCCCACAAGTATGCTTGTTTTCATTGTTCAATTGGATGGGCATGAGCATTTATGTGATTTCCCACTTAGGGTTGAAGTTTTTGTATTTTTATACTACTAGATTTTCATACATTCCTAGAATTGAAATATTATTACATTTTTGGAATGTTGGGCATAAAATAGGAAATGGATTTTAATTTCATGGATTTTTGAGATGGTTCAATTCTGGGTTTTTTTGGGTTTTCCTCATTTTGCGTGCCACTTAGAATAAGCCTAAAAATATTGGGCACAAATGAGAGAGATAGTATTTTATGATTTTAGAAACTAAATGGATATATGAAATTTTGGTTATCTTTTATCACAACCCAAATATGCCCTATTGGATTGATTTTGCTGATTTTTACTCCTTGCCAAAATTTGTCAAAAAATGGATTTTAGGTAATTTTGAATTTGAGAGTCTTCCTTGTGTTCTAATGAGAGGCATGAAAGATTCCATTGGAATATGTGCTCTTGGCATAGTGACCAATTCAGTGGTGTGCTTTGCAGTTTTGGATTCGTGAACGAATTCGCACTCCCAAAAAAGTGCTCAATTGAGTTGCTTTATGCATTTTATTTGCATTGTGCTTCATGTGGATTTGACTTGGTGCTTGATTTAAGATCCCATCTTGAGTATGTGGTGGAGGCATTTGAGGCCACATCACAATAACATTGAGTGTTCCTTGTTGGGATCTTAAGAGTCCCATAATAGTCTTGGTTTGAGGCCAATCCAGTCCCTTTGTGCATTTTGGGTTTTATGGATTTTATTTTGTGGTACTTTTATTTATTGACTCATTACTTAATGAGAGGATTTTATTGCTTGGATGGAGTGTGTGGTGGCTTCTCACATGTACCCTGACTCATAACTGGCTCAACCCGGTAATGTAGAGAAGTTCCTAATAAGTGAAAACATAATTAACTTAATGGGGATAAAACTTAATAATAAGAGTAATTGACTACATAGCCACCTAAGGGTGTTGATCAAAGGTAAGTTGATGTCTGGTCCCCTAAGGGTGTTCATCAAAGACACAGTATCTGGCCACCTGTGTGTGTTGATCCAAGATACATTTTGATCCTGGCTATCTACGGACATTGATAGAAGACTCAATGCTACTTTGGCTACCATGAGTCAAGTAATGACACTCCATTAGAGTCCCTGCATGTTAGCATTTATAGATTTTAGTATTGACCTTGAGATCTTGCATTGTGTTTATACCCAGAATGTGGTTTCTTCCTTGAGTCATGCATTCTAATCGGTGTACATGTAGCCTTCTTTAGTATGTGTGGTTACATTATGATTATGGTTGGGTTACTATCTTTGTGAGCATGGTGGGGTGGGTCTAAGGGTTCTGTATGGTAGGGAAGAGTTATATTACTTTACCACTACTGGGGACTGTTATACATGGATGGAATTCCTCCAGTTACAAAACTTGGAGCTTGACAACTCACTCCACTATGTTATATTGATTTATGCTCATGTATATTGATTTGATATTCTTTATCATAACCTAGTTTATATTATGATTTTATTTATGTATTATTGATGCGATTGAGTGACCATTGCCTTGATATGCATGTATCTAGTACTCCCCAGTGTGGAGTTATACATTTTATAGCTATACATTGGTTTCATCTTAGGTTGGAATTATTGTTTTATGATTTTAGGCCAAGTTCACAGAATGACATGTGCATCTTCCCACTGACGTATGCTCAGTCTAACATCCCTGCCTGTTGATTGGCTTCTCTGACTTCCCTAGACTGATACTTTTGGTCTGAGAAGGTTGTTATTCATGGATCAATGTCTGTGTAGATTGACATTTATGCAGACTAGCATCTCTACCTATTTATTAATGTCTCTGACCTCGCTGGACTGATACTTTTTCATCTCAGAAGTTCACTAGTCGCAGATCAGCATCTCCATAGCTCAGATCAATGTCTCTGGTTGCCTCTAGCATCTCCACCCATTTTGGAATTACCAATATTTTTAGGAGATGGGTGTCTTGCAAGTACTTCTAGGTTGGATTCTCATGGTCCTTGGATGCTTTGTGGACCTTGTTTATGTTTTTTCATATATTTTTGTTTACTTATTGCATACGATCATGGTTATAAAGGTAAATGAACTCGTATGGCTAATCATAGCAGGAATGTCTATTTGGGCTTAAAAAGAACATCCATGTATCTAGGTTGGATTCTCGTGGTCCTTGGATGCTTTGTGGACCTTGTTTATGTTTTTTCATATATTTTTGTTTACTTATTGCATACGATCATGGTTATAAAGGTAAATGAACTCGTATGGCTAATCATAGTAGGAATGTCTAATTGGGCTTAAAAAGAACATTTATCTATAGTATCCCTTCTTTGTTAGCCATTAATGATTTTTTGGATTATCCTCTTATGGTCCATGGAAGTTGTCCAGATCCTTGAATGGAAACTCGAGAGTGTGTGTTCTCCATTATGAGTGTATAGTTGGTTTCTTGGGAACCTTTGGAGGTGCTTGTTAAGACTTATACTTGTGTATGAACATGTGATGTTCATTTTTTTATCTTGAGTTATGGTTTATTATTTATGAGATGTTTATATGATGCACTTGGTTATATAACATATATGTTATGCTTACTTATATTTCAAAAACAAATGTTAAGTGCATGTTTTACCCTTTGTTTCTATGATTCACCTAGTGGGGCATTACAAAACATATATGTTCCTGCTTGATGCCTTCTAGAAAATTCCTTCCATCAACTAAACATATTCTTTCATTACTACATACCTTTTCATCTGTTTCCTTCAATGGCTTCAGCTTGCGTTAGACTCCATCCTTTATCAAGGAATATGTATTTGCATACCAATCATGTATTTCACAATGAACAATTTTCCATGGTCTCTCTAACAATATATGAAAAACATCCATAGGCATAATATCACACAATACCTTATCATGATAGTTTCCAATTTTGAAATTTACTAGACATTGCTCATTAACCAAAGCCTTGTGATCCTTCTGAAATGAAGCAATCTTTTAGGGATTCAGATGGTTTCTTCTCACTAAATTCAATTTATCAACCATTTCATCTAAAAAAAGGTTTCCAATTTTACCACAATCAACAATAACATTGTATACTTTACCATTACACTTTCACCTTGTGTAAAAAAAAATTCATCCTTTGCTCAGGTTCCTACTCATCATTCATCAACGTTCTTCTGGTAACAAAGACCTCTTCTCTGTCAGCATCTTTAGAATGTGTTGAATTGGAGTCTTCATCCACATGTGAAAATCATGCATTTCCATCTGGTCTTCTATTCTTCCTCCTTTGATGTTGGGGACACTCCTAATCTCTATGTCCTTCTTCTCTGCAATGGAAACACATTCCCTAAAAAACTCCTCTTCTTGGTCCTTTCCCTCTTATTCTTCCTCTCTAATCTTTTCTATTTTGATGATGAGGGTTATAGAAATTATGGCTTCTCCTTGTTAGCTTCAGAATGACCCATTCTAATAAGGACTCGATAGAATTTTTCTTTATAGTCCTAGACATATTTTTGTACTACCTTCAACCCTTGCATTTTCTTCAAAAAATCAAGGTCATAGTAAGTAGGAATGAACTGTCTCTTAAGTTTGTCCATCATCCAATCCCACCTTGTTATCTTCTCCTTACCTCTTTTATTTCTCTCCAAATGAACCTCTTTCCACCAATTTTAGCATGACCTTTCAAATTTTCCTTTGCAAATCTGACCCCCTTAGGAACTTCTATTTCCTCAAACTAAAAGTACTCTTCCATTATCGTACCAGAATGTTGGGAAAAAAACAACTACAATTTTTTTTATAGAATTATAATGTTAACTGCTAAAGTTCTAATGACATGTAACTGATTAAATGGTTGACTATATTAAGTTGAAGATAATGCAAAACATTAAATCAGTTAATGGTTTGTATTGTCATTGATGTCAACTTGATATCATCTATATGGTCATATACATAATGCAAAGACTTCAGAGAATCAATGGAATAAAGGTTATGCTTTTAGCAATGCGTAAAAGTCAAGTATTCACTAAGTGACAGACTACACTGGCGGAGTGCACACCATTGGTAAAGACAGAGATAAAGTCATAGTGATGCCCGACGAGTAGAAGACAGTGTTGCCCGACAAAGCAGAATCAAAGGATGCACGACGAGCTAAAAATAGTGTTGCTCAACAAGCAAGATCCAATGATGCCTGATGGACGGAGATCCCAAAGCTAACTGAAGTTACACTGATAGAACTGGCAGTTGTCACCGGTGATGAACTGTAGAATTGACTGACAGAATAGAGAGATCAGAAAATGACAAAATATCTAGTTGGCAGAACTAAAGGATAGACTTAACTGGTTGTTTTATTTGTTTTATTCGACCACAATTAAGTAAATGATTTGTACAGTTGGAAAGAAGATAACTATGAGATAAATCAGGAGTTAAAGCCATAAATCAAATTGGTTGGATTGTTTTTTTACGCCAAGAATCAAGAATCAAGAACCAAGAATTAAGGAACATCATGTCTATATAAGAGAAAAGCATAATTCATTTTTAGTGTGGATGAGCAAGCAATCAGATACACAGGGGAGTGAAGCGATAGAAGATGCTGAAGAGAAATTGATGAAGGATTAACTTCATGCAGTCCTGATCAATCAAGCTGAGGGAGAGCTAAAGAATTCTGCAGACACTGACGGATAGAAAAGAACAACATCATATAGAATAAAGAGTTAAGTACAAAGGAATTGTATTGATACATTGATCAGAAAGATATTGTAAGTAAATAGATCTGAAAATCTGCAATTCAGTTGCATTAGAAACATGTCATTTTGTTTCAGTTTAACCATTGAAGCATTAAGTCTCTTAACAAAGTAGGACTTAACAGTCTTTTGTAACTGAGGTATATCCTAATAGATTACCAGAAGGTTGACTCATGATAGTAGCACCGGTCTTACATAAAGCCTATTGACAGTCTAAGAAGGAGGTTGATTCAAGGATGGTAGTAAGATTTGTATAAAGCCTATTGACAGTCATGAGACTGATTCAAGGATGGTAGCATAGATGCCTGATACTTAGTGACAACCTATGTATTGAAAATCCTCTAACAAGGTCTCACTTAACAGTGTGTTTGTAACCTTTAATAAGGTTGGCTCCTAACAGGGCTCACTTCAGAAGAGTGAAAATTTGTGGTACTGGTCCCAGTGGTTTTTCCCTTAACAGGGTTTCCACGTTAAAATCCTTGTGTTATATGTGTATGGTTTATTACTTTACTATTTTACATTCTGCATATGCATTTATGGATTGACTGGTATACTCTGCAT
>MU226990.1:1876132-1902004 GCA_018584345.1 Thuja plicata
TAAATGGTTGACTATATTAAGTTGAAGATAATGCAAGACATTAAATCAGTTAATGGTTTGTATTGTCATTGATGTCAACTTGATATCATCTATATGGTCATATACATAATGCAAAGACTTTAGAGAATAAATGGAATAAAGGTCATGCTTTCAGCAATGCATAAAATTCAAGTATTCACTAAGTGACAGACTACACCGGTGGAGTGCACACCATCGGTAAAGATAGAGATAAAGTCATAGTGATGCCCGACGAGCAGAAGACAGTGTTGCCCAATGAAGCAGAATCAAAGGATGCCCGATGAGCTAAAAATAGTGTTGCTCAATGAGAAAGATCCAATGATGCCCGACGGATGGAGATCCTGAAGCTAACTGAAGTTACACCGACAGAACTGACAGTTGTAACTGGTGATGAACTGCAGAATTGACCGACAGAACAGAGAGATCAGAAAATGAAAAAGTATCTAGCTGGCAGAACAAAAGGATAGACTTAACTAGTTGTTTTATTTGTTTTATTCGACCATAGTTAAGTAAATGATTTATATAGTTGGAAAGAAGATAACTGCGAGAAAAATCAGGAGTTAAAGCCATAAATCAAATTGGCTAGATTGTTTTTTTATGCCAAGAATCAAGAATCAAGAACCAAGAATTAAGGAACATCATGTCTACATAAGAGACAAGCATAATTCATTTTTAGTGTGGACAAGCAAGCAATCACATACATGGGGGAGTGAACTAATAGAAGATGCTGAAGAGAAACTGATGAAGGATTAACTTCATGCAGTCCTGATCAATCAAGCTGAGAGAGAGCTAAAGAATTCTACAGACACTGATGGACAGAAAAGCATAGCATCATATAGTAGAAAGAGTTAAGTACAAAGGAATTGTATTGATACATTGATCAGAAAGATATTTTAAGTAAATAGATCTGAAAATCTGCAATTTAGTTGCATTAGAAACAGGATATTTTGTTTCAGTTTAACCATTGAAGCATTAAGTCTCTTAACAGAGCAGGACTTAACAGTCTTTTGTAACTAAGGTATATCCTAATAGATTACTAGAAGGTTGACTCATGATAGTAGCACCGGTCTTACATAAAGCCTATTGACAGTCTAAGAAGGAGGTTGATTCAAGGATGGTAGTAAGATTTGCATAAAGCATATTGACAGTCAGGAGACTGATTCAAGGATGGTAGCATAGATGCCTGATACTTAGTGACAACCTATGTATTGAAAATTCTCTAACAAGTTCACACTTAACAATGTGTTTGTAACCTTTAACAAGGTTGGCTCCTAATAGGGATCACTTCAGAAGAGTGAAAATTTGTGGTACCAGTCCCAGTGGTTTTTCTCGTAACAGGGTTTCCACATTAAAATTCTTGTGTTATATGTGTATGGTTTATTACTTTACTGTTTTACATTCTGCATATGCATTTATGGATTGACTGGTATACTCTGCATATTTACTGAGTATCAGTAAATACAATTTACTTCTTATCGCTTATCAAGGAGAATAAGGACAGACAAGGTAAACCGATAGATGATTATTTGTTTCAAAGTATTTTAAAGGCATACATCTTGTAGGGACTTAATAATTTGAGAAGTACTGATTGGTGGATTAAATTTTGAAATTAGATAAATCCTTAAGGCCACTGATTCACCCCCCCCTCTCAGTTATTGCTAACAAGTACAAACACATGCCTCTAAGCTAACTAAGAGTCACGTTCACAGTTGCAATTCTAGGACCCTAACTAGATTATGTAGACCTCGATTGACTAGGGTTGACTAAGTTACCCACTAGTCATTGAAAGGTACGTGATCCTAACAACCTATAACACTAACTATATGAACCAAAATGAGTTATCTAGGGTTGGTTAGGTCTAAAGAAGAATTCAATGTTAAACTGATTATTTGACATGAATATTTATTTAATCATATTAAATTTTTTATAAGATAATGCATTAACTTAATAAATAATAATCTTATTAAACATATCTATTGATATGAAATTTAATTTAAATATTAAATTGATGATATTAAATTTTAAGGGTATCTCAAAGGAATTTAATCATAAACTAATAAATTTAAACTATAGAACACTAATATGTTATTTATCTTATAGAAACTATACATATTCCAATCTGAACCCCTTTTAAAATAAATATAATAATCTCAACTTTAAATAAAAGCTATTATATTTAGATTGAATAATGCTCTATTAAAACAATCAACTTACTTCTATCTAAGAATTTTAATAATTAAATCTATATACATGCAATAATTCCCCTTTTATTAATAACTAAATTTTAACACAAAAATTCCAAGTCAAAATTTAACTCATTAAAGATTAATGTTAATTATAAAATTCTTCTAGAATTTTCTTAGTCTAAAAAGTCAATATATATGTTGGTGTGTAAAATTGTTATGTTATCTAAAGCTACCAATATGCCTTGAGACTGATGTTAGGAGTGGTTAGCTCCAACTATGGAAGTTTTTCAAGACAACTGGACCAACTATAGGGACAAGACTGCCCTCTGCACTTCTGGCTCTACAAAACCAAGGCGGGTACACCTAATCCAGACTAAACTCAATTCTTTGCAACACCTACTTCTAGACTAAAACAACAGATGAATGGTAAGTAAGTACTAAATTCCAACCTAGCATTCATTGACTCTCCACTACCATGGGTGGGATAAGAAGAACAACAACTAAAAAGAAAAGAATTTGGTTATGAGTTTGATTACATTTCAAAGCCATAAACAAAAGAACTCTCAAATCATTCACTACAAGATTATCAAATAGATATCCAGGAAGAATTCATTTAATATCCAAAGCATTAATTTGATCTAAGACCAAAGACTCATGGAATACACATATGCATAAGCAAGACTTATACATTAAGCCAGAAAACTTACAACTCATAGTGATATCACAAAGGAAAGACTCAAATCTGAGACAACTTATATTAAGTATGATGAAACTAGTTCCTGAATCAGTATGACAAGGAAATATGCAATATGACAATATGAAAAAGATCCAACAACCTTCAATTCTATCTTAACACAAACTAAAATTACATCTTCTATATCCTAGATTGAAAAAATATAAGGCTAATGCTTTTCAATATTTTTCCCAATTCTCCAGCCCCTCTAAATGGTCTTGAATATTCCTTTTATACTAATAGGAATGCAAAACACATTGGACCATTTTGGATTAGGGTTATATCCATAAATGAAAGCATTCAATTCTAAAATTAATTTGAAACCCTAAAATATTCCCTTCTTTCCACGCAAATCTGATCTAAAAAATAAGTCATGCTCTCATAAATTAAGAAAAGACCAGGCAGCGCTAAGGTGTATCAATATGATCAAAAAACCCAACTGCATCAGTTTGCACATAAATACACTTAGCACTATCATATCTCCATCCAAACAAGGCTCTAAAGGTGTGGATACATGATCCAAAAGATCAGATCGAAGCACTTATGTCGCTCTGCAACAAAAATCTCCAAGTGGCATGAAAACTCTCTGAGAAAGATTTAAAATTTTGAATTTCTGGTACAATGGTCACAGGTGGTGCCGAAAAAGACATGAACGGTCAATATTTGTAACCTTTTGTTCTTTAAAACATAACCATAGATGAACTTCAAGTCACTCGTGAACCAAGTAAAAAATAAGATTACTTAATCCCGATCAACTCCCATTGACCTCCACATGGCACCTCTCCATTGGGCCTCAGAAACACCTTTCCCTTACCCCTCATTCATAGGCCCCACACTTCTTACTACTAACCATGGACACGTGTCACAATTTTTTCCATCACGCGATGCATATCTTCCTTGCATCTTTCCTTCACGCGATGGTGATTTGATCTCCTTTTTACCATCTTCACCTTTGCCAAATCTTCCACGCGTCACCCTTTCATTTGATCCTCCTAATCGATCCCACCATTTACCTTTCCACCTGTACCAAATGGAACCACTTGATTTTTTGTGACTTTTCCCACCTCATCATCCTACTTTTCAATCTGCCACATGTTAGCACCCGCACCATTGCATGATCTGACTGGACCTATTGTGACTAGGATCATGCCAAAGCACTTTGTCAAGACATGTCATTTGCTCAACCACATCACCTAAGCTCTCTCTAACATAGGTGCACTAAAACATCCTTCCTGTCCACCGGCTAGTTGTCCACATCACCGTCTGTGCACTGAGCCATCTACCAAAAGGCGCATGCCTTTTAGGGAATTCATTATTGAGAACTGGGATATAAAAAATATATAAAATTTCCTCCGCACCGTCTGTTGGTGCTCAAATCAATAGATTGGATTTCCTATAGAGTTTTCCTATCCAATGATGAGAAACCCAAGTGATTTGGCCAACTAACAAGTCACAACCAAGGCAAAGTTGGAACTTCTACAATTTTGGATTTGCAAAACCAAGGCTGGTAGGCCTATACCTTGACTTATCCTTCAAGTTACAAGGATTTTTATAGAAAATAAGTAACACTTAAACCTTCTCTCTCAAGTATGGCAAGGCACTTAAAAGAAGTCTAACTGAAAGCAATATATCATGAACTGTAAACTGAAATACTTTAAGTAATTGAAAGAATGTTTAGTAAATGTGTATGTAAATTGAAATGAACAGATAGATAAGATATCACAAAACTATAACAATGAACTAAATTACTATAATCCAAATAATTATTAGACCAGTGCCTTATTCTATCATGGTAAATAGAGTCAAGATCATTATGATCTTATGTTCAACCTCAAAGATAATTTTACAAGAAAACTTATCACTTCAAAGGTGTTATGAAATGAACATGCAACCTTGAAACAAGTTCAGAGATATTTCAAAATGATATTACTTCTCAAATGACAAACCAATTGATCGAGGCATCAATCAACAGAATTTAACCATGCAAAATGAGAAAACCAATTGAAAATATAGACTATGAATCAAATCAGGAAGCATGCACATCAAAATACCATTTTGAAGAAGTTCTATTGGTTTATCCAGGGGACTAATTGTAAAATGATTAATGAAACAATTGCATATATGAAGAAAAAGGACTTTATCTTTATTTATTTTTAAAAAAATAGTACATCTAGGTCCATGTTACAGTTGTTGATCCAAAACTATCCAAATATATGAACTTTTTATTATATTCTATTGTATTTTATTTACATTTTACATCATGTATATATATGTGTTTGTGTGGATTTAACACCTCTTTAGGGTGAAAAGACACAACCCTTATTAAAAATTATTTTGAAACAACAATAAACTAACTAAATAATAACTACCTAACTTTCAGATTTGGCTTTAATCAAAAATCCAAAACACCTTGTGAAAAGATGATATTTCTGTTGGAGATAGGATATTTGATTTCCCGATCTGGGTTATTTATTCTAGCATTTTCTAAAGGCTTCGATTAGTTAGTTCTATTTATTTGTGTCATAAAGCTTCCTTCCTTTGATTTTTTTTTAGTATGGAGAAACATGCTTCTTGATAAAGGATTGGGACTTCTATATTCTCAAAATTTAGGGTACCCCCAGTGGATCTTTCTGGCGAAGTATTCTCCATGTGAGCATAGCAAGATTCCAGCTATCTCTAGAGAAGTAGACCAAGTATCCACACTTAATCTGATACAAAGTGAAATTGGGTGGCCCCAGGCCCCCCCAATAAATGAACACTACTACTTTCCTCTATCAAACACATAAATCTGATCATGTAATACTTTGGATCTACCAAATACGATGTCACCATTCTCATGGAAAACACTTATTGCTTTATTATCACACTTTGACTTTTGTTTACCCTTATAAAAGTCAGTAGGTGCACTGTATTCCTTGCTAAATAGAAGATCCCCATGCATTTGATCAACCCTACAAGTAACTAGATTAAGCTCTTCTTCTTGAATGTCTTTATGTACATAATATTCCCTATACTCAAGATGTTGTTTCTCTTCACAAAAAGGATTTGGAGATAACTCGCATTCATGAACTTCCTTCTTATCAAGAATTTCATCGAATAGGATACTCGGATAATTTTCAAAACTAATCTTCAACACATTCTCTTCATTATATCTATTTGATTCCATCACATCTTCACATGTTTGATACAACTTCTTCTCATAGGATGAAATAATACATGTCTCACTTTTTGAATACACTTCCCCATACATATTTTGAGTTCCATCATCTTCAAAATGATCACTAGGCCCACTATCTTTATCATGATGTTGATGGACTTGATTGCATAGAAAATATTCTTCAAATAATGGATTCAAGGATATAGAGAACTCGGGCATATCTCCATGAGATCTTTCATCTGAAACTTCTTCATGTTCATATGTTATATGTTGTTCTATTTTATATATGTTATTTGATCCCTAAAATTTATCATCTTCTTCATCTAGTACCCTCTGAGTATGTACTAATCCATCAACTTGCTTATCATTATGCATTGAGAAAAAAATTTGACACTCTTCTCTACATGTTTTTGATATTCCATGTCTAGTAAATATGAGATTTCTTCTGTATTGAGAAGATCTTCTTCCTCATCATCTTGGTCATTGATACATGTTTCCATACACATCTCATCATGTACAAATTCTTCTTCAACTTGATCCAAATTTTCTTCCTCTATGTCATTATTCTTTTCTTCCCTCAATAGCTCACATATTTTCTCAAGAAAAAATATTAGTTGAGAATCATCTTAGATTCCTAACTCACAAAGTTTATCCATTAATTCCCTTCCTAGAGGCCTGATATCTGAAGGTATTTCCCAATAGATCTTTATCATTCTCATGAAAAAATGTATTGCAGGTTCACCTTTATATCTTTCCAAACTGAAGAATGTATCCAAAGGGAACATGTAAGATTCTTCCTCCAAAATATAATTTGGCTCTCTTTCTTGTTCATAGCACATATTTTGTTCATAACACATGTTTTCTTCTTCACCACTGGCATCATGAAACATATCAAGAAACTACTGCTTAAATTGTCTCCATGATGAGATAGAGTGCATAGGTAATGATTCATATTATTCATGTGCATTATTTTTTAATGACCATGAAAACAACTTGATTGCATCATCTTCTGTATGGACCTCATAATTGTGAAGGAATATATGAAAAGCATCCAAATGATCAAGAGATGATTCATCATAATCTCCATAAAATTCAGGAACCCTCTGTGAAAGTTGTGAAAATAATTTATTAGAGCTACATTGAAACTTTATGAGATCCAAAGGCCTCGTATCCATAGGAATCAAAAATCTTTTTAATAGAATTCTAAACATCATACAATAGATCTTCTATTACTAATTAAAAGATAATTTCTCATCCCTTTTAGGCTATCTTCCTATCTCCTTTTGAGTTTTCTCCCTTAGTAGAGTCACTGACTGAAATGCTTTGTTCAATAGAGTCGCCACCTTCTTATCAGAAGGACAATAATTATTATCTTCTAAGTTCTTTTCTCCCAGTAGAGTCTTAAATATATCACCAGAGATTCTAGGTAGAATACCAAAAGGTTCTTTTAAACAACTCCACAGTAGAGTCACCAATCTATTGGTGCTCAAATCAACAGATTGGATTTCCTATGGAGTTTGTCTATCCAATGATGAGAAACCCAAGTGATTTAGCCAACTAACAAGTCACAACAAGGAAAGGTTGGAACTTTTGCAATTTTGGCTATGCAAAACCAAGGCTGGTAGGCCTATACCTTGACTTATCCTTCAAGTTACAAGGCTTTTTATAGAAAATAAGTAACACTTCAACCTTCTCTCTCAAGTATGGAAAGGAACTTGAAAGAAATCTAACTAAAAGCAATATATCATGAACTGTAAACTAAAATACTTTAAGTAATTGAAAGAATGTTTAGTAAATGTGTATGTAAATTGAAATGAGCAGATAGATAAGATATCACAAAACTATAACAATGAACTAAATAAATATAATCTAAATAATGATTAGACCAGTGCCTTATTCTATCATGGGCAATAGAGTCAAGATCATTACAATCTTATGTTCTACCTCAGAGACAATTTTAAAAGAAAACTTATCACTTCAAAGGTGTTATGAAATGAACATGCAACCTTGAAACAAGTTTAGAGATATTACAAAAGGATATTACTTCTCAAATGACAGAACAATTGATTGAGGCATCAATCAACAGAATTTAACCATGCAAAATGAGAAAACCACTTGAAAATATAGACTATGAATCAAATCAGGAAGCATACACATCAAACTATTACTTTGAAGAAGTTCTATTGGTTTATCCAGTGGACTAATTGTAAAATGATTAATGAAATAATTGCATATATGAAGAGAAATGACTTATCTTTTTTTATTTTTTAAAAAATAGTACATCCAGGTTCATGTTACAATTGTTGATCCAAAACTATCCAAATATATGAACTTTTTATTATATTCTATTTTCTTTTCTTTACATTTTACATCATTTATATATGTGTGTTTGTGTGGCTTTCACACCTCTTTAGGGTGAAAAGACACAACCCTTATTACAAATTATTTTGAAAAAATAATAAACTAACTAAAAAATAACTACCTAACTTTCAGATTTGGCTTTGGTAAAAAATCCAAAACACCTAGTGAAAAGCTAATATTTATGTTGGAGATAGGAAATTTGAATTCCCGAACTAGGTCATTTTTAGATTTTTAAAATTTGACCATCTTTAGCCTATGTTGGTATCATCTTTGTAGCATGTCTAAATTCCAGCATTTTCTAAAGCCTTCGATTAGTTAGTTCCATTTATTTGTTTTATAAAGCTTCCTTCCTTTGATTTTTTTTTTATTATGGAGAAACATGCTTCTTGATATCAGATTGGGACTTCTAAATTCTCAAAATTTAGGGTACCACCACCATCAATGTGGGATAAATGACTTAGAGCATTTCTGAACCCAAAAGACTAGTGAAGGCATCATGACTATTTTGACTCCACAGAGGCAAGCAAAAGGAACAAAACACAGATTCCACATCCCTCTGCAACCTTCACACACAAAACAAGAACCCGAAGCTCTTTGAAACATGAAGAAAAATGCCATTGGAACTGTGCAAAAACCTTAGAAATGGGACTTTAAAGAAAAAGTCCTAACAATATCAACTATGATTTCTAACATATTTTTTTTGAAAATCAAATCTAAAATAAAAGGATCAAATCTAAAATTTTCTAAAAACCTATAAAAATATGTTTCCTTTTGAGATAATCTATTATTATTTCTTCTCATATTTAATTTGGATATTATTTGTATGAAACGGGGGGAAGGATAGGGTTTTCTAAACCCTAGTTGTTCATCCATGGTGGAGCTACATCTGTTCACAACAGTTGGAAGCGGCAAAGCCGAGCTTGGGAGGCACAATAGTTTGGTGTAGAGGAGGGTAGATAAGTTCTATCACATGGAAGAAGAGGGTGAGCTATGATGGAGAGAGGAGGGAATGGAAGCCTAGCGTGGCGGGTGGTGATGGATCTGAGTGGAGGGTCAGCCACTATGGGGTCGCCAAAGTTGGGTTGAGGCAACAAGTTGAGAAGGGGCGTCGCTCAGCCCATAGGGGGTGGGGATGTTGGGGAGAAGGAGAGTGGGGCTGGTGCAGACGGCTTCTCCACTGTGCAGTCATAGTGGGCAGCCCGACTGTGGCCACACTTCCCCACTATGCATGCATAGTGTGGCTTGTCGTGCAACACCCTAACAAAGGAGGAGGAAGGGATCAAGGGTAGGGTTTCGGCTCACCCCACCCCAACCTTAAAACACAGAGAATGCATTTTTATTAATAATTATTGTTGTTGATATACAAAATCCACTGAGAGTTTGAATATGTATGTATGTATGTGTGTCTATATATATATATATATATATAGTTTGCAATAAAAAGAAGATTACAAAAGAAAACTACAACTGATTTCTTTTATACATAATATTAGAGATAGATGTATGCTTTAAAATTTAAATCTAATACCATATATAAATATTCAATTAAGAATAAATGAATATATACAGTGAATTCTTTTAATTGAAAATGTTTAAATTTCACTAGAATCTTACTATCATTTATTTATATATTTATGAATTTAAAAATATGTGTATGCTTGCAATTATATTTAATGTTATATATGCAAGCCTTTTGATATGGAGTTTTCAAGTAATATTAAAACTCTAATTTCTACTCTTTTTATATAATATAAATTATATATATTATTATATAAATTTAATATTATATAAGTAAATTTCAATTACGAGAGAGTTGTATATTAATAAAATATAAATTTAACTTTCTAACTATTACTACAAATGTACAAATAAAGGAAAGATTAAACTTAACTTTTATAAATTAAAAGAAAAATTATTTTATACTTTAAGAACAAGCTATGTACATATTCCAAAACATAGAAACATCTATGTTGATTTTAAACTTGTATGATAAATGAAGTTACGGATTTATTAACCAAGTTTCCTCCTCTTTTACATTTCTTCAAGATAAAAACTTCCTTAAAACCTATTTACAACAACAAAAAAATAGAGTTTAATCATCAAATACTTCGTAAGAAAGGGAAAAACTTTCCATTATAGTATATTCAAAGATAAACTAGGATACAGTTTTTGTTAGAATAACTGATAGGGGGGTGAATTACTGGCCTCAAAAATTAATCCAATAATTCAATCCAAAACTTTATACCACATATATAAACCTCTAGTTATCTTCAGTCCTACAAGATGTATGCCTTTAAATAATCTCATCAAATAAGTATTGCTCAGAGTTCACTGTTAATCCTTTTTCTTAAGCTTTACCAATTAGCAGTGTAGCATTTACCGAAATACAATAAATAACTTAGTGTTTACCGATCAATCATTTTTTAGTAATTTGTAAAGAAAAACATCAAATAAATGAACCATATACACATTTGACACATGGATTTTTAACATGGAAACCCTGTTAGGGGAAAAACCCACTTGGGACCGGTAACCCAAAATTTTCACTTTTCTGAAGTGAGTTCGATGAAGAGCCAACCCTGTTAAAGGTTACACACACACTTTTATGTGTGACCTTGTTAGAGGATTTAAATATAATAGTTTGTCACTTGATATCTGGCATTTCACTATGCTATCTTTATGAGAAACTTTTTGATACTCCTTGGGTTGTATCTCAATATATAAAGGATAGTTAAATCTCACTGTGTTAAAAGATTTTCTGAATCGATGGTTAAATTGAAACAATATATGATCTGTTCATAAATAAAACTTAATCTTGTAGATGTTAAGATCTATTGTAAGCTCATAATACCTTTCTGATCAATGTTTCCTTTTGTTCCTTTACTCCACTTCTTTCTTCTTGGTGATGTTGTTTCTTCTTTGTTGCTCAATGTCTACAGAAATCTTTAGCTATGTTCTTCAGCTTGTTTGATTAGGATTGTATGAATACTTCTTATCTTCACCAGTATTCTCTTTCAAAATCCTCTTATATTCTTCCCCCTAATTCATAATGAATTATCTTGTCTCTTTTATAGACATGATTTCACCGTTTGTAAGTCCTTGTCTTTCTTGTTCTTGACGTGATCCAGAAATCTTGTCATTCTTGCTTTAAAGCGCACTTTAGTTTTATCTCGTAGATTTATTCGTGAAAAATGGAATAAAACTATCTTTAAAAATCTAGATTATCTCTAGCTTTTAACTGCTCGACAAAAACAATGTAATCAATTAGTTAACTCCATGTTTAGCTCCTGCCAGCTAAGTCTTTTGTCATTTTTGAACTTCCGTTCTAATCGGTATTTAACTCCTTATTTGCTCGGTCTTGACTTCAGTTTTCCTCGAGCATCTTTGTTCATCAGGGTTGTCTATCCATTGGGCAACACTGTGAAATTTAGTTTTTCTCAGGTATCACTTAGGTTATTCTTGGTAATGCTTTCTCGAGTAAACTATTTGGGTATCACTGTGACTCTTTTCAGGGTTCTGTATCTATCAGTGTGCACTGTTCGTCAGTGTTTGTTGTCACTTGCTATATACTAAACTTTTATGCATTACTGATAACATAACCTTTATCTCTTCAGTTCTTTGAATTATTTGACAATATGTATATGATCAATCAAACTATATCAAGTTGACATCAATGAAAATGCAATACATTAATTGATTTAATGCCTTGCATTAACTTTTTGTAGCTCGGTGATTATCAACTTAACATCTTAAAGAATTCAATCATCTATAATTCATCAATCTCTCCTTTTGGCATTGATGAAACACAATACATTCCACTAATACATTATGAAATATATCAGTTGTAGTTCATCAAACTCTACCAAACTTATTTTTCTATCACCAATACAAATGTCTGACTCTCGGTAAGCTCTTTTAGATTAGTTTTGATTCTTGTAGAGTAATTTCTTCAATCTTCATTCCCTTCACTAGATGGATGTAGCAACTTTTGATTATGTCTCTCCCTTTGTTGTAGAATCTCTTTTTCTGATGTTTTCTCTCCCTTTGACTATTCCTCTCCTTGATGGATATCTCTTTTTCCTTTGACAGCAATATATTTCTCTCCATATTCATTAAGTACATCTTTCCCTTTGAGTACTTATGATAGATATTTCATATGGATATAATCTCTTCCTTAAGTCATCTCTCTCTTTGACAACAATACCAAACTAAATGTCTTTCTTTCCATAATATATTCCTTGAATTTCCCTTCATTAGCAATACAATAACTCTGGTTTTTGGTGCAGATAAGTACCTTGTTATGTATTGATGTATCTTTGCAGTCCATATCTTGCATCAACATGAATGATCTTCTAATTATGTTTAGGCTGATGCAGCCTCCTAGTCATCTTAGTGACCATTAGACAAGGGTCAGACCCCTAGTCTTTCTTAGGTACTCAAATGTATCTTTAGGTAATGGATTTGTGAATATGTCTGCTAATTGTTCCTTGGATTGAACATATTCTAGTATCACCTCTTTCTCTTGCACTTGTTCCCTTAAGTAATGATACTCGATAGCAATATGCTTTGTCTTAACATAAATGACAGGGTTCTTTAAAATTTTTATTGCAATAGTATTGTCATAATATATAATCATTGGTTCAAGAATTTTCATGTTCATACCTTCTAGTAATTGTTTGATCCATGCAATGTTTGAGCAATTTGTAGTAGCAACCACATATTCTTCTTCTGCAGTAGATTGTGAGATGCATCCTTGCTTCTTACTAATCCATGTGACAAGTCTGTCACCCATGAAGAATGCTCCTCCATTTGTTTTCTTTCTGTCATCTAAGTTTCCAGCCCAATCAACATTTGTATAGACTTGAAGCTCAAATTTTCCTTCTCATCTATACCATAAGCCATAGTCCTCGGTATTCTTTATATATCTTATAATTCTTTTGACAACAATCATGTGTGATTCCTTGGGATTATCAGAGAATCTTGCAACTATGCCAACTACATATGCTATATCTGGTCTAGTATGAACAACATACATGAGTTTTCCAATTATTGATCTATATAGGGTCTGATTTACCTCATTTTACTTATCATCCTTTATCATCTTGCATCCAGTTTCCATAGGTGTTCCAACTGGCTTGGAGTCTTCCATCTTGAATATCTTGAGAACTTCCTTGATGTATTTGGATTGTGTGATGTATATGTCTGCATCCTTTTCAAGAATCTGTAGACCAAGAAATAATTTGATCTCCCCAAACATTGACATCTCAAACTCTTTGCTCATTTCATTAGGAAATGATTTGCATAACATATCATTACCACAAAATATGATATCATCAACAAATATTTCAGCAATCAAAATGTTATCATCAGTATCTTCTTTTAATTACAGGTTATTATTTTCACTTTTTCTTACAAATATAATGCTTATGAGATAGGATTGAAGTCTTTCATACCATTCTCTAGGTTTTTGTTTCAATCCATACAATTCTTTGTGTAATCTACAAACCATGTTTCTCTTGTTAGGATCAACAAACCCTTTTGGTTGTTCAATGTATACCTCTTCTTCTAGTATTCCAATTAGGAATGTGGACTTGACATCCATTTGGTATACCTCAAATCCTTTGTATGAAGCATAAGCAAGTATAATTCTAACTCCTATTCTAGCAATGGGTGCAAAGGTTTCTCCATAATCAATACCTTCTTCTTCTACATACCCCTTGCATACTAATCTTTCTTTGTTCCTTGTAACTTCTTGATTCTCATTCATCTTGTTTCTGAATATCCATTTGGTACCAATGACATTCTTGTCATCCAATCTAGGTAATAGTGTCCATGTTATTTTCTTCTCAATATTTTCTATCTCTTCATTCTTAGCACTGACCCATTATTTATTTTCTAGTGCAGTATTAACATATTTAGGCTCAAAATCACATATTAAACATCTAGTGTTCAGTGACTTACTTCTTGTTATCATTCCATCCTTCTTGTCTCATATAATTTGGTTATGTGGATGGTGTCTTCTAACATACTTGGAAAGTTTCGGTTCAACTCTTTTTTCATCATTTTGATCATCATCTTGACCTTTATTCTAATCTCCATTGCTCAGGACATCATCTTGAGCAATTTCTTGATTTTTGGTGTTTGCAGCTTGATGCTCAGGTGCATTGTTCTATCGCTCAGGAGTGATACATTGTTGCTCAGGCAGAGTGTCACGTTGTACACTATAGACAAATTTTTTGTAGTCTTCCATTTCTTTTCTCATTTCCTCATCATTTTTATCAGAAAATTCTTCTATTTAGACATTTTCACTTTCAATGATTTTGTTATAGGTTTTGTTAAGACATTTATAAGATTTTCTCTTCTTAGAATACCCTAAAATATTCCTTCTTCACCTTTGGAGTCAAGCTTTCCATTTCTATCATCTTTCAAAATATAACATTGACTTCCAAAAATTCTGAGGTAACTTACATTGGGTGTATGTCCATACCATAGTTCATAAGGTGTCTTATTGGTGTCTTTCTTTAATTGAACTATGTTCAATGTGTAGACATCAGTACTGACATCTTCCCTCCATAATGTTTGATTTATTCCTTTCTCAATCATCAGTGTTCTGGAACAATCAACAATGGATTTTTTCCTTCTTATAGCAATCACCTTTTGTTGTGGTGTTCTTGGTTTAGAAACTTGTCTTTGAACTCCATGCTCATTACAAAAGTTAGTGAATTCATCATAAATAAATTCTCCTCCTCTATCTAATCTTAAGCATTTCAGTTCCTTACCACTTTGTTTTTCTACAATAGCTTTATACCATTTAAACATCTTGAATGCTTCTAATTTTTCTTGTAAGAACATAACTATCATCATTCTAGAATAATCATCTATAAATAGAATTAAGTATCTATCTCCATAGTAGCTCTTTGTTCTCATGGGTCCACATAGGTCAATATGGACTAATTCTAGAATGGCATTAGATGTGTATGTTTTTCTCTTGAAACTAGACTTTGTCATTTTACCTTTTTGAAAATTCTTACACATGACATGGTTAGGCTTTGACATGCTCAGTAAGCCTCTCACTTTCATTTTATTGCTTATCCTAATCCTGTTTTCAAAATTCACATGGCATAATATTTTATGCCACAACCATATGTATTCATTTCTATCCATTAAAAAAGTGGTGTTAATATGATCAATATAGAATAGGTTACCTTTTGTCTAATCAATAGTTTTGATCAACCTTCCTGATTCATTAAATATTTTTTCTTTTTTGTTCTTAGATGCAACTTGGTGACCTATTTTATTCAGTTGTGAAACACTCAATAGATTATAGTTAATTCCTTTTACCCAGTATGCATTTTCACATCTTATCATATTATTCAACATTATGGTTCCTTTACCTTCAATCGGACAAGGTGAGTCATTACCCATTCTTACTGATCCACCATTATAATACTTAAAATTTTCAAAATTTTCCTTATCTCCAATCATGTGGTGAGTACAACCACTATCAATAATTGAGACATCATTTTTACTAACCTTAGATATGAGTGCACTCTCAACATACCTTTCCTCTCTGTCTAAATCATCCTTCATAGCAACAAATACCACCTCAATATCTTCATTGGATTTGGTGTCAGTATTCTTAGCTTTGTTCTGAGCTAGGTAACAGGATTTATTCCCTTTGTCCTTGTAGTCTCAATTGTCTCTTCTGTTATATTTTTGGTTGCTTCGGTAATCTCTGTCATCACCTCTATCAAAATTATTTTCATATGATCTGTCATTGTTTCTGTCTTCTTTTCTTTTGTTAGGACATCTAGCTGCAAAGTGTCCAATCTCTTTACAATTAAAACATACCAATGGTAATTTACCTTTGTATCTACCTTTTCCTCTCTACAATCTTGTAGCCATTAGTGCTTCAATCTCATCAAGTTCTTGGTCATCACTATCACTTTCACTATCATTTCTCATAGTGTGTTTATGACTTGTTTTATTTATTTTCAAAGAAGATTTGAATGTAGACTCAATAGATGGTAAGACATTGTTGTCAAAGTTATTCATCTCAAATGAAATAATTCTACCAACCAAACTATCTAGAGTGACATTTTTATTTGCTAATAATCTCATTTCTTGTATAGCAGATACTCTAATAGCATAAACAGACAATAAGGTTCTTAGGATTTTACTTACCACTTTTTCTTCTTCAAGTACACCTCGTACTCCTCAGATAGCATTGACTACCTCTTTGATTCTACAGCTATACTGAGTGATTTTTTCTCCTTCTTTCATGTTTAGGTCATCAAACCTTCCTCTTAGGCTTTCTGCCTTAGCTCTTAGCACATTTGCATCTCCTCCATGTACTAGCTTCAATTTATCCCACGTTTTCTTTGCAGAGGTGCATGTTTTGACATCTTCAAATTCCACATTGGAGAGTGAGGAAGATTGTTCTATCATCATAGAATTGTGTTCATGCTTTTCACTCAATTGATCAAGTGTGTGAGGTCCAGTAGGAAACACATATTCAGTATCTAAGTATTGAGTAACATCATTTCCAATACATGATAGGTGGAGTCTTATCCTTCTTTTCCATGATGCAAAGTTGTCTTTGTTCAACTTAGGCACATTATTTTTTCTCATATTGTGATCTTTTGCTTGAGTCTTTAAAGTCCCTTTCTAAGAACACAAGCTCTAATACCAATTGTTAGAATAACTGAGAAGGGGGGTGAATCAGTGGCCTCAAAAATTAATCCAATAATTCAATCCAAAACTTTATACCACATATATAAACCTCTAGTTATCTTCAGTCCTGCAAGATGTATTCCTTTAAATAATATTATCAAATAACTACTGCTTGGAGTTCACTGTTAATCCTTTTTCTTAAGCTTTACCAATTAGCAGTCTAGCCTTTACCGAAATACAGTAAATAACTTAGTGTTTACCGATCAATCATGTTTTAGTATTATGTAAAGAAAAAAATGAAAGAAATGAACCATATACACATTTTACACATGGATTTTTA
The DNA here is from genome assembly GCA_018584345.1 of Thuja plicata. Classification (NCBI taxonomy): domain Eukaryota; kingdom Viridiplantae; phylum Streptophyta; class Pinopsida; order Cupressales; family Cupressaceae; genus Thuja; species Thuja plicata. The sequence goes on from MU226990.1 coordinate 1,893,601, forward strand.
ATGTGGAAACCCTATTAGGGGAAAAACCACTTGCGAACGGTAACCCAAAATTTTCACTCTTCTAAAGTGAGCTCGGTGAAGAGCCAACCCTGTTAAAGGTTACAAACACACTATTAAGTACGACCTTGTTAGAGGATTTAAATATAATAGTTTGTCACTTGATATCTGGCATTTCACTATGCTATCTTCATGATAAAATTTTTGATACTCCTTGGGATGTATCTCAGTATATAAAGGATAGTTAAATCCCACGATGTTAAGATATTTTCTGAATCAATGGTTAAATTGAAACAATATATGATTTTTTCATAAATACAACTTAATCTTGCAGATGTTCAGATCTATTGTAAGCTTATAATGGATTTTTTATCAATGTTTCATTTTGTCCCTTTGCTCCACTTCTTTCTCCTCATTGATGTTTTTGCTTCTCTATTTCTCAGTGTTCACATAAATCTTTAGCTCTATTCTTCATCTTTTTTTATCAGAATTGTATGAAGACTTCTTATCTTCACCAGTATTATCTTTCAACGTCCTTTTTTATTTTTCCCCCTAATTCATAATGAATTATCTTATCTCTTTTATAGACATGATTTCACCATTTGTAAGTCCTTGTCTTTCTTATTCTTGACATGATCTAGAAATCTCATCATTCTTGCTTTAAAGCATGCTTTAGTTTTATCCCGTAGATTTCTCCTTGAAAACTGGAATAAAACTATCTTTAAAACTCTTTCTTATTTCTATCTTTTAACTATTCAATGAAAGCAATGTAATCAATCAGTTAACTCCATGTTTAGCTCCTACCACCTAAGTCTTTTTTCATTTATGAACTTCAGTTCTGATCGGTGTTTAACTCCTTTTTTGCTCGGTCTTGAATTCAGTTGTCCTTGGACATCTTTGTCCGTCAGGGTTGTCTGTCCATCGGGTAACACTGTGACATTCAGTTATGCTCGGGTATTACTTAGGTTCTGCTCGGTAATGCTTGCTCAGGTAACTAGCTTAGGTATCACTGTGACTCTTTTCATGGTTCTCTATTCGTTGGTGTGCACTGTCCATCAATGTTTTTTGTCACTTGGTGTATACTAAAATTTTATGCATTACTGATAACATAACCTTTATCTCTTTGGTTCTTTGAAGTCTTTGACAATATGCATATGACCAATCATAGTATATCAAGTTGACATCAATGATAATATAATACATTAACTAATTTAATGTCTTGCATTAACTTTTTGTAGCTTGGTGATCATCAACTTAACATCTTCAAGCATTCAATCAATTATAGTTCATCAGTTTTACAAATTTATTACAATTACCAACTCAATGTTATATCAAGGGCTTGAAAACATAGCTTGATTTACAAAACATTACTAAAAGGAGTTTACAGCAAGACTTCCTCACAAGCCTTCCAAGAGAGTCCAAAATTTTCCTATATGAAGAATAGTGGGTTGACCATGGAGGCTCACCTCCCAACCTAGGCCTTTTCAAGGCCACACCCAAGCTTGGAGATCTAGAACTAAATAGGGATACAAAATGGTATACACAACACTTAACACTCAACAATATTAACAAGAAAACTCTCTCCCATAGTTTAACAAATAAAAAGTCTCCAAGAGGCCTTCTCTAAAAGTGGGGTGATAGTGGACTAACCCAAGAGGATAATCCAAAGCACAATATATAAAGAAAAACAAGCCACACATGGACTTGAACAAACCAACTCTCTCCAGATGTAAACCATGGCCTCCAGCCATCAAAAATTCTCCTTATGACCCCCTGGTGCCCTCGGGCATGCTTGGCATCATGGGGACCAAAGACACCCATGTATATCCCTCCATGAATGGGAGACTCTACACTACATGGTGTGTCAACCTATCACCCCTTCAAGGTTACTCTACCCTCCCAAGGGTGAGTGTGCCTTGAAAACTCCCAAAACTAGACTAAGCACAAAATAAAATACAACACAAGCATGAACTCAAACAAAAATATACATGGAGTAAAAAAACTACATACAAGAATCCATTAATGGAGCTCTAAGCTATCTACAAGCATAAGCCACATATATACTTTTTACACTAAGAAGCCAACCTGGATCTAAGCTATGGAAAAATGAATGGTGGTTTATGAAGAGCTTTTTCCTTCCAATCCTTCTTCCCTCTCCCAAATCCTTCTTCTAAACTGAACTTGTCTCTAAAAGTAGAGAATGGGAGAGCAACCCAAACTTTCACTAAACCCTCCCCTATAAAGGCCTTCTCCCCAAAATATCAAGAATCATTCATGGGGAAGAGACCCTAACCCATCCCATCCCATCTCCCCACTTGCATTCTTTCTCCATAAATGGATTTAATTGCTTACAAGGAAAGAATGATGGCTTAACCAAAGTTTTCCAACTCTCTAAACTCGTTACTCTTCAAAATGGAGACTTTAGGGATGTCATAAATAAGTTTTAAGGATCTTAATGGGATGAAAAGGACCTGTAACCCCTAAGGTACCAAGTGGGGTAGTTATTTTTGACCCTAGTTACTCTCTGGGATCCCAAAACACCCTCCAAAACTTCACTCAAAGTTAACTCACGAATTCCAACTCAAGTTGACCCATCTAGAAGATTCTTAACCCAAGGTAAGCTTGGGTACTACACTAGGTAACCCCCTAGTTACATTTACTAGCCATGCCAACACATCTACACTTACATTTCTCAAAATTGACACAACATATTAACAAAAGGCATGACTTAATTAACAATACATTACTAAATTTAAATACAATTAAACAAGTTACTTTTATGAATAAAATACAAAACAATGAGGTTCATGTCTCTGCATACAGAGAGAACCTTAGTATTCATGGAATTCACATAGGTTCAATTCTGAGTCCCCATTTCAGATCCATAGTCAAATTTCATGCACACTCATTGCACACATCAGTAGGTCTGATATAACATCATATAAAACATGACGGAATTTATCATGCACTAACACTTGCATTAAATAATAACTCTTTGAAATTTAAACTACATTTGCATTTAATTAAATAAGCATAAAATTATTTCCCTAAACCAGTCTACATCATGATAAAATCTACATACTAATCCAATATACTACATCATCAGAAATAAATCATAAATGAAAATCTGCATCACCAACATAGAGTATTACATAAGTACCTTGATTGCATAATCAGGTACTGCATACAAGAAAAGGATTCAACAGATCCATAAAGAAATATATGTGTCCCAATAGTCCAACTATATAAAAAATTAGTGTCAACTGTAGAGCATAACAAGTGAAAAATAGTGTTAAGATATGACAGGCTGGGGTAGGCCTCACATCCATATCATTGATCCAATTGATCAACTCTTCTAGATTAAGATTTCCAAAAAAATTAAAAACTTCAATCTTTTGCCTCTTTTCAATCTTGGATATTGCCCTCAAAAACATAGCTTCATCAAGATTCATAGCCATTTCTTTTTCTTCTTCAAATTATCCTTCTTCTTCAGATTCATCCTCACTTGCATATCTTGCCCTAATATCAGTTCCTCTAGACAAATCCTATTTCAATTCTTGCACTTGCCTCTAGAGGGATCTAAAAACCTCTTCTATCACACCTGAAACCCTTCCACCATGGTTCCTTTATGGAGGAATTTTATGTACTTATATTTAGGTGCACAACTACAGTCCTAGTGCAAATTGCTTCACATTTGAAGATTTGTCTACACACATAGGAACTTATGCTCTAATACCACTTAATGAATGGTACTTCCTTTATTCAACCAAACACACACACAACACAATAGGGAAATAAATAGAAAATTTAAATTAAAAAAAATGGCAAGAATGAAATAATGGAAAGAATAGAAACACTTTCTTTCTTTTATCTTCAATGAAATGACATTACAATATTTAGAAAAATAACATGCTACAACCACATGGACATATTCATTACAATAATCTATAAGAAAGATTGATAATCTACACTTCTAGAACTAAACCCTAAAATCTCCCTTTAGCCCTATAAGTAGTACAATTAGCCACCTTATGATATTCTGGAAAGTGAAATTTTCCCATTTTGGAACCCAAGGGTTCAATTTCCTACCTTAAGTGACTTTTTTCACTCTTCCTTTTGTATTGAAACTAGAGTCTTGATGGGCCAACTTCTAAAAACCATAACATGTGAACCATGGAGTCGATTGGCTATTATGACCCCATTTCAAAAAATCCCACAAAGTGCTCTACAACCCTAGGCTCACGAAGCACCAGCCGATCAATTTTTTACCCCATTTTGGAGCCTCTAAAGCCTTAAAAACTGAGTTCAAAGTTTTTGTACCACCCTGCCAAAAAACAAATTTAATATCTTCAAAACCGGACTTGACCTTTCCATGAAACTTTATTGGTAGGCATATATATCCAAATTGAACCTCCAGGGAAGAAGTTGGTGTTAATTCTATAAGGAACTAAGAGGGGGTGAGTGAATTAGTGTAACCACGGATCTACAAAATATTTTCATCAACTTCCACAATAACCAACATGTAAAGCTAAATGTAACATAAAAGCATATCAAAACATACATCCATGAAATTAACACAATGAAACCAATATTTTATCATGGAAACTCTAGTTAGAGGGAAAAACCATGGTGGGAATTACCACCGACAAATCTCACTAGTGCACCAATAAGTCTTGACCTATTAGGAGCACTGCAACATCCTGCTAAGGATATACCTAGTTAACAGTATCTATAGCCCAGTTAGAAGCTATTACAAAATTCCTATTAGGAACTACCCTATTAAGGGATTTGAAACTCCTTCTGAGAGTCACCTTGTTATAGGATTTTGTCTTTAGACCTATTAGGATCTTGCTTACCCTGTTAAGAGTAACCTTGTTAGAGGATTTTGATCACAAGCCAATTAGGACTTTCCTTGAGAATAAACTTAAATGAAATGATATAAAAGTAGTACACTTTGCTAGAAAGATTCACTTATGCACTACTCAAATAAATTTCCTGATCATACAAACATCTATTCAACCACTACAATCATTGCATCAACAACTACTCACAATAACTTTTCAATCTCATCTCTTATGAAAACATTTAAGTCGGTGGAATAACCCTAAAATGTGTTACATGAGTCAGCCTCCAAATTGAAACAAAACTTAATAAGATATCATGCCAACATTGGAAATTGAACTCCTCAAGGTCGGCTTTCAAAAATAAAATCCACAAATAAATCAAAATTTGACATGTAATTGATCACTACCTCAATTTCATCACCTTGACTGGACCGGTTGACTATTCTTACCAATATCACTCATGTTTTCCTCAAATATTCATTTGTCAATTGAATCATCTTGTGTGATCATAGTTGTAGGTAAACATGAATTTTTAGATACTGTCTGCATGATTGCATCATTTGAATCCTTCATATTATCACCACACACCAAAATTAGCATGTTTGACTGTATTATCACCAGTACACTGAACACTTAGAAAAAATCATGCGCAATCACCTTCATCACTGGTATATCTTATCTAACATGTGAAGTAGACTTGTTTCCAGTAATGACAAAAAAAAAACATTCACCACATGATCTAGTCTATGATCGTCTTCATCTGATTCCAACAATCTCCCCCTTTGGCATTTATGGAAATAATTAGACAAAATTGCTAAGTGTCTGACTAAGAAAAAAAATGCACTATTATAGAGATAAACTTTAGGATTACTCCCCCTATTCTAATTACAAATAGATCACATCCATACTTCTCCCTTTTACAAAATACTTAGCCAATTTTCACTCTATACTGCTCTATTTACTCCCCCTTACTATATTCTACCCCTTTGTGGTGTAGAAGCACCTAGGGTTAACGACCCTTCTTTATTTTTTTGTGCACCTTCCTAGTTTCTTAGGCCAATTAGGAAGGTTTAGGAACATTTTTTATTTGTTCAGGATTTGTTTAAGTTGGTTATTGTAAGTGTTTTGTTTATTCACTCATTGTTTTTACTTAAGAAGGAAAATGGGTCAAATTGTTGAATGAACACCCTAGTTGCCTAGGAGAGTGTTTTTAGATTATTTTTGTGGTGTAGAGGTGGTTTTTATGCCTTTGGAAATCCAACCAAGGCATTAGAAGCATGGAAAAGTGAAAATTGCAAGAAATGTTAAAAAAGTTGCTCATGCAACAATTTTGCAATTTTGCAACTTTCAAAAGTTGCTCGGTGTGTCCTAAATAGTTTCTTTTTTTCCTAAATGGTCAAATGGTTCAGAAGGGGAATAATATTTAAGATCTCACAAGCCACCATTTTGAGTTTGTATGTCTTGTTGTTTTAATTTTCAGTTAATAAGAAGTTGCAAACTATGTATTTAACTGTATTCAAGAATTTTTGGGTAACATAGCTAGTTAATGGACAAAATATTGATCTTTCATATTGTATTTAGTTTATTATGATTGTTTAGAGATATTTTGTGGAAGGATTTTTTTTATTAGTTTCCATTTTGTAGTATCTTTTTAAGTTTCATTGAAGTTGTAGTCTCTTGGTCTAATTCTGGATTGTATATAGAAAATGGCTCCTCGAGGTTCTTGAATCCATGGTGAGAAAAATGTGCCTATATGAAACTCAAGATGAGCCCCTGTACATAATTTTCTTTTTTTTTGCTAGGATAATAGTTAGCCATGAATTTTGAGCTCTTGCCCTAGGCGAGCTTGGCTATAGCCCGGCTAGGGAAGAAAGAGAGACAATGGTGTAAAACTTGCAGGGTTGGATTAGAAAACATATAATGGTTGGATGATGACAAGGGAGAGGTAATACAACTCTTTGAGAAATGGTAGTAGTGGAGGAGTTAAAATCAACAATAAATGAGAGTAAATACAGCATAAGACCTAATTATCCCAACATTTAAGGACAGTGTCCCTAAGAGTTTTCAAGGGTTGTACCGATGGTTTCAAGAATCCACGTCCTAAAAATATTTAATATTTTGGAAAAGGGTATCAGAATCTACAATTTTTTTGGGGTCTTTTGGGATTTTTATGAAAGAATCCGTAAATTGTGTCTGAATAGGGCTACAAGCAAGCACTAGGCCTAACCCTAGATTGTAGGAGTTTGATGGTGGAATGGATTTTTAATAGCTTAAACTCCTTAAGAATGTCATGAAATGACCCAAGGAAGTAAGAAAACAACCCTGCAAGGTGTTGTGAGTGTATTGGCATAGGTTGATGGAATTCACCTTTGATGATTTAGTGAGTGTTGAGAAAGAACTTGATTGATAGAATGTATCTTGAGTAGGAGTTATAAGTTCTTAGTTACTTGCCTCAATACTAGGGTTGAGAGATCCCTAAAATAATTGGGAAAGATTCCTTGGAATAGATTCAAACTGACTCTAGACTAAAAGATCCCATTCATATCACTTTGACAACAATGACAAAGTTATTACAAGAAATGATCATAAGCAAAATTTTATTCATAGAGAGTAGCATATTCATATTAAAATTGGTTAAATACATCACCAAAATTGGTCTTTAATACTTTTACGTCAGTCTCCCATAAATTATTGAGATGTTCAATAATCACTATCTGACTGATTAACAGATGGGCTAGCTCCTCTAATGCTTCCACTATACTCATATCAAGTAGAGATGATATAATTTTTGTATCCTTAATTCCTTTATACAAAACTTATAACTTTGGAATCAGCAGACTCTGCATCTCTAACAATACTGAGACCCTTTTCTCCTGCTCATTATGATAAGTTTTGAGCTTATGATTAATATTTCTCACCGATGCTCCAAAAATTGTACTCCACTAATTCAGTGGATCAAAATTAGCTACTAACTTTGTTGGAAACAATTGTTAATTGTGTATTGTCCTTGATGCTACACAAATGTCATATCAGTCATCAGACAGAGTCTACCGAGCTCAGAATGTTCAGCAAGGCATTTGACAGAGTCTACCGAGTTTAGACGGTAAGAGAAGCAATTTACAGAGTCTACCGAGCACTCCAGAATACTATATCGAGAAGTTAGTTACTACCGGGCTCACTCGGTCAACAAAGGAAATTCAGTCTTTACCGAGTTCGCAGTACTTACCGAGTTCAGTCGGTTACCGAAGGATTTTCGCAGAATTAGCAGTGTTCACCGAGCATCAGAGAAATGTTTATGCAGCCGACTAATGTAATATTTATTAATTGAAACTTGTATATGCAGCCGACCAATGTAATATTAATTGTAACTTGTATTTGGGCTGACTTGATAACCTAAAGGGTATATATGAGAGATCAAGTTGCGAATTCAAAATGCATGTGCAGAGTGTGAGTGTGTGATAAGTTTGTGGAAATATGAAGAAGCATATCAGAGCAGGAATGTGCGAATTCTGATGAAGGATTAGAGATATCCTTGAGGTGCTGCAAAGATATATGTGATCAAT
>MU226990.1:1919118-1935306 GCA_018584345.1 Thuja plicata
CTCTCTAACAAGGAAGACTCACAATATGGACCACATGGGGACTTGGTTTGGATTCAAGGGTTCCAAGTTTCTGATTCTCCCAAAAGGAAAAAGAGCATAATCCTCTAGCCTCTTCACCTCACCCAAATATAGAAAACAAGATTAATTGACCCACTAATTTGAAATCAACTCACCCAAGGTAAATCAACAACAATGACCACCAATCTCAAGAGAGAAAGTACCAATCAAAGTTGAAGACCAAACCAAGTGAGATAATGAAAAATCCTTCCCTACCTACAAGGAGATCTATCATCAAGAAGAGCTTCACATGTTAAACAAGAGAATGAAGCCCACTCTCTCAAGATCACCAAAAATAGTGTTCATAGGTCCTAATTACTATGTGAAATATATATGCAAGAAAGCAAATTTAGGTCCATTTTTAGAGCACCAATTGGAAATGTGATCTATGAAAGAAAGAAAACACTCAAGCTGAACACATGAGATGTTCATTATTATTTCCAAAATCCAAATATTATAGAAATGCAATAAAATACCTCAAATCCAAAGCAATGTGAGCATTTTGTTGTTTATCCATGCAAGTTCAAGCAATCCCCACGAACTCTTCAACAAGAAAGACAAGCAAACAAGATATGAAATGTATATTCAACTTATACAAACCCTAGGGTTAGATCTGAAAATCAATTGTTAGGAGCAATAATAACCATCAAATAATCTAAATGAAAACTCACATCATACATTGAACCATGTGAAAACTAAGTGCAAGCTAATCATTAAATGCCCTTTTTAATTTTGATTTTTCACCTAGCCAACAAGATTGGTCATATATGACATGAATTCAAATCCCAAAACCTAAATGTAGAAAAGAGACCCCTATTAAAAAATAGAGAGCTTTCCAAAAATGTCAGAATTTTAAAAAGATATTTTCATTTGTGCCCTAGGGAGCCATTTTCCCAAAATAGATGAGTTTTTAAAGATCGGAGTTTTAAGCCATTATTTGATATCAAAACAAAAAAAAGAGAGAACATACCCCCTGTAGAATTCCAAGAGCTTTCTAGAAATGTAAATTTTTTCAAAAAGTTCACTAATTGGCGACCAAAAACAAATTTTCATGAAAAATCATAAAAAAATTATAAATCACGAAACAATGATCCAAAAAATCTGATTTTCAAACTAACACACTTGTGACCCAATGCCAACCTGAAAAAAAAATTTCAGACCAAAACTCCAAGCTGTTTGGGAGATATGATCAAATCTTTCAAAAAACCCTAGGTTTTATCTTCAACTCATCCTGCACAAGGGTTAGGCTTGCAAAACTTGAATAAAATAACCATGTAAAGATTACAAAATCTGAAAATCTGAATAAAATAAAGGAAAATCAAGAGCATCATGCCCCATGGTGGGTGCCAAGAATGTGTGCTAAAAATGTGTCACACTTCTATGAGTCATTCCATGCAAGGTTGCTCAAGAATGATGCCTCAAATATTGACTCATAGCTCCCTAGTCATGGAGTGCAAAGGTTTGTAATGGAGGCCCTCAGATTGACCTAGTTGTGCCTATGCAAGTACACCATGAAATGAGATATTCAATGCATGAAAATGAAATCTATTCTATATGATAACAATGCAATAAAGGAAATTAGTCTAAATGATAACAATGCAAGATTATTCTATGAAAGGAGATATGCAAGCTTAATCTATGAAAGAAAATATGAATTTAATCTAATATGAATCTAATCTACATGAATAGCCATGGATGCAAGAAGAAGAATACAAGAAGAGAGAAGTTACAATATCCAAGCCAAAGTGCTCAAATTCTCCTCCAAAATTGCTCTCCAAACCTGCAACATAACAATACCTAAAAATTCTATATGAGAATGAGGAGAGGTTTCCTTATAAAGAAAAGTGAACGGTTGAGATTAAGAGGCAAAAAGAAATGAGCAATGGTGGAGATTAAATCTTGGTTGATCCATGTGCTCATTAAAGCAAAAAACCCCACCACTTACAATGATGTGATAAAAAAGGATTTTTATTTAATTTATTTCCTTTTTCATCAAATAAAGTGCTTTAAGTGGGGATTCTTATTTATTTAATTAAAAGAGGGGTTTTCTTTTATTTAAATAAATTAGAAGAATTTTATTTAATTAAATGGAAGGAATTTAATGCAATTAAATAAGATGAATTTAATTTAATTAAAAGGGAAAAAATTAATTTAATTAAATAAGATGAATTTTATTTAGTTAAAAGGGAGAAATTTAATTTTATTAAATAAGATGAATTTTATTTAATTAAAAGGGAGATTAAATCTTTTAATTAAATAAAAATGATCAAACCTTAGGAAATATTAAAATAATTGAATTAATTACAATTTGATCAAGGAAATTGATTTGAATTAAAATGTTACAAACCATTGATTCAGGAATTTGATAAATTGATAAAATGATAAATGGAGCCCATAGTCTAGGCGACCATTTTAGGGTGCATATAGTAACATGCAGCCATATGGAAGTATTGCATTGGATAATACCTATACTCATTACATGCACAGTCACGTGCAGCAAACAAACCATCAGTAGCATGATACATATAATGGAGCACGAGGGTGGTGTCACGCGCAAAAAATGGGTCACGCACAACAATTGAATTACTAGCAAAATTGTTTATATACACACATCCATAATGATCAGAAATGTATGCATAATACGCAGTTACAAGATGATTTGAATCATCAGTAACAACAGACGTATCACCTTGGAGGACCGACGCAATATGAATATGGAGAAGATCATGCACATCTAGATCTATAGTCTAATTATTATCATAATAATCAGAACAATCACAATGAACATGGAGAAAATCATCAAGGTAGTCAACAAGCGGGTGATCAAAGAAATTATTATCAGAGAAATAATAACAATTATCATAATAATGGTATCACAGACAACGATGCAAACTATCAGAACCAACAAAATGGAACTCTCCGAACAAGTAGCCAGCCTGGAGATTTGAGATATCAAAACCATTGTCATCAGATTCCCGAGCCACATCAAGTCGGTTACATACAGCATGGGCATGAAGGATATGTGCATAATCAGAGGAACATGGTTCAGAAATTTCACACTGGCCAATATGGAAGTCAAGGAGGTCAAAATCAAAGAGGTAACCCTATTTTACAAATTCAAATTTTTCAGAATAATGGTCAGATTAGAAATCAAGAAAATTTCATAGTTTTGATAGTTAATGAAAGATATAAACAGTTGGATTTTTCAAATTTTATATGTTCCCCTAATCTGATACCAAATGAGTTAAAATCTGCTATTCCCAAATTTAATAGTGACAAAGTTGAGTTAGTAGAACAACATGTGATTAACCTAAAAATGTAATTGGTGAGTCTAAAAATGGTTATGAGGATGTATCTATGAATATTTTTGTGCAATCCCTAAGAGATGGTGCAGATGAATGGTACATAAATTTTCCGGAAGGTTCTATTAGTAGTTGGAATGATTTTGTTGATCAGTTTTTAGAAGAATTTGCAGATCATAGGGATCCAAATTTTGCGTCTCATGAGTTAACTAGTATAAAAAAGAATGCAAATGAGACAGTGAAGGAGTTCAACAAAAGGTTTAACATGGTGTTAAATAAAATTCCAAAAGATATTCGCCCTGTGGATCCATTTTTAATAACTTTCTATATAACAACTTTTGATGTTAAAAAAAACAATGAGATAAGATCTCATAACCTGGGAAGACTACATCAAGTATTTAAAATTGCATTGATGGTGCAAGGGAGGATAGAGACGGGGCCTAGGGCACACCCAAAACCATCCAGCTTGCAGATACAATGCAGAATTAACACAACACACAGTAGGAGAAGAGAAATTCAGAGATCTTTATTTATTAAATCATCAAACTTAATACATGTCAGGTTGTAAGGCCTTCCTAGTTACGGCCATATACAAAGAAATGTATTACAATTTGATCTTCTTACAACAAAGATCTTAGATCTTCAATATCTTAACATTCGCATTCTTGCTCTAAGGCTTGCTACCAAGCTAAGAACATACAAAATAATATATACAAGAGTCCACCAAAGAGGTCAGCACTTAGATACAAAGGAGAGACCCAGATTTAGGTCCACACAGATCCCAAGATAGATCCCAAATGAATCCAACCATGAAAATTAAAGGAAGAAGTCAGCCAGCAGCTCTAACTCCCATATAAACCAGCTTGGCACAGGCATGACCGAGCAACAGAATACCTCAGCCAAAGAAGAGCCGAGCGAAAGAATACAAACATGACCGAGCTACTTGGCAAGCATGTCAAGCAACAAAGAAAAAACATGTTGAGCAATAGAGAATAGACTAAGGAATGAAGTAAACATATTTTTGGTTGAGCAGGATTGCCAAAGACCCAAGATGCTCCTGCATCAATTGACCATTGAAAGTAATAGGATAGCTTCTGGGAGAACGAATAAGAGAAATGACCCTAGGCTTTTCAACCGCACATCTCCAAAACTGCATAAGGAGAAGGATAGAATAGATAAAATATGGGGGATGGTAAAAAACTTACAAATAACTAAGGGTCATTCTTAGGCAAATTAAAACAATAGAAATTTTAATAGAAATGATCGATATAGGTTGTAAGACATGCCTTATCATACTGATTGGAAGGATGGAAAACCTTTGAAAAAATAGATGGAAACTCCTAACCCACTTAAGAGGAATAATCATTTCATAGAAGGTGAACCTTGGTGTGATGTATGTAGATTACCTCATTCAAAAGAGGGGTGTCTACTAGCTCATAAAATTTTAGAAGAAAATGATCGGAGAGATGAAGATCAACCCATGATAAATGCTATGTCATCCAACCCATTTTGGGAAGCAGATAGTGATGATTCTAAAGAAGATTACATGCCAAATTACCATCAAGAGCAAAAATTATTTTCATATAATGATGAAAATCTAGAAATAAGAAGGTCAACAAGAGAAGAAAGAGAGGCATATACTGTGGCAGCACTGGAAAAGATTTATAGCAAATATCACTTAAGGAATAGAGCTATAAATTCAGACCATGAACAAGTGGCAGGAATGTTGAAAGCTTCAAACAAGAGTGGTGATGCAAAGAATGGAAAGGTATAGGCCCCTCAAAGGCAAGTTAATCCAACATTAAAGATAAGAAAACCGATGGACAAGAAAATAAATGGTAAGAAAATTTCTAATTACGCTTCGTTTATGTCTCAAGCATTGTCTCAGGTAAAAAAATTTTTCCCTCTAATGGAAATGATGAAATTAACTTATTGCAGGAATGAAATTGGTGCAGTCAAGGATGGAGTGTCCAATAAAGGACTGTCCAAACTTGCAGCAACACCAGAATAACATAGCGGAATAGTAAACGCAAGATATTTCAATATCAACTTTATATTATCTCAGTGACTCAATTATATACAACATGTCAGACTGTAAGGCCTTCCTGGTTAGGGCCAATTACATCAACAATTTAATAAGATCTCACAGGATCCAGCTATCTATCCTATATCTAAGTGGAAGAAACTAGATCTGAACTTGTGCTCGCAAGCAACCAAGCAATTTTCAATCTCTGTCTACCCACTTACAACTATCTACAATAGCTTAAAATCCTTTAGCTTATTCCCTAAAACTGCTGCTAAACTAATAAAAATGAAAAAATATATAAAATATTCCACCAAAGAAGTCGGCACTCAAAACCATAAGAGAGACCCAAATTTAGGTCCATACAGATTCAAATGAGAGACCCCAAATCAATTAAACCATCGTAATTAAACTAAGAAGTCGGCCACCATATCCAACTCCAAAAATGAGCATCTCAAGCAAAGCATGACCAAGAAATAGAGGAACTTTTTGATCACTTTGAATTCCAATTGGCATCAGTTTAAAAGAAAATTTCAGATTAGGCCCACCTGTGGCCCCACACCCACCATGATATCAAAAGGAGTTTTGACATAATTTTAAATGACATTTTATTTTAAATCATTTCGATTTAAATGATAATGTTTCCTAAATCAAAGTGAAGTTATTAAAATCATTTGATTTAAATAACTAATATATATGGATGGAATGTTCAAAAAATTTGGGGAATTTTAATGTTGGGGAATGGAGCTGCGTGTGAAGCATTTCAAGGCTGCGTTTTCAACTTGAAAAAGATTTTAAAAGGGAAAACATTCAAGCAAATTCCATTCAAAATCTATGCCAAACAAAGGGAGATAGAGGTTGCTAAGTGTTTATAAGACAAATACTTTCCATAAGTTCCAATCAAATTGCTTTGACAGGTGTTTAAAGACCAAAGAGTGTCACGCATTGTGCAGTGGTATTTTGAGTGCTTGAAGTTTCCAATCAGCTGCGTAGCATGTTGAAAGAGGCAAAAAATTTCAAAAACATAGAAAAAAACAATATACTGCGCAGTAAAATTGTTGGAGACCAGTGCATGAATAAAGAAGGATACTTTAAAAACTCAAAACAAAATGCTTAAGGAAAAATGCAAGTGCCAGGTTTAAAACAAAGTAGAATGTGCATGATGTGGGAAGGTGAAGGTATGCATTGAATGTGGAAGGTTGTGTTTTAAAACAAGGTTAATGAATTTCCATGCAAATGCAAACAGCATGTGTAAAGCCTAAATAAATCTTGGCTGGATGGAATGCTGGCGGTGGTGGGTCGCAAATTTTGGGCGCCAAAATAGGTAAGGCTTTAAAAAACCATGAGAGTTTAGTCCCACAATGATGGGAAAGAGGAAATTTGTAGTGTTTAAATAGAACAACACACACATATTGAAATGTGAAGAAGAGTAGGAGGCTCTCCATGTGCGCGTGCAGGTGGCACCTTGGGAAATGTGCCCACTCTGACGACAACATAATTTTGGAAGCTAGGTGGTAGTGAGGTGGCATGCAAGTGGTGATTACATGGCAGTAAAGGTGATAGGCGGTGGCTTTTTGCACAATCATGGCGGAGTAGAGAGATTAGAGAACATGCTCTTTAGTATGTGAGATGGTGACATGTGGCAGTATGGTCACACAGTCATGGAGTAGGTGGTAGCTCATCACGAAGCAGTTGGTCACACAGTCATGGAGAAAAAAAGATGTCATCGCACAGTGATAGTGGGTTAGCATTTAAGGTCTATTGGTGCGCGAGAGGGCGATAAACAGTATCGCGCACTCGCGCCAATTAGTGGCAGATAGCATAAAATGTTGTGAGTGTGCGACATAACCACTAGCGGTTAGTTGCACACTCACAGAGGTCAAGTGGAGCCATTCAGAGTGCAACAAGTGGTGGGCCCGTCAGAATAGGATGACACAGGTGCAGAGGTGGACCTGTGGACCAATAAAGAGGTGCCAAGTGGCAAAATCTGGTGTTGTTTGTGTAAATAAAAATGAGTAAAGTACAGAATTAATGTGCAAAGAGAAAATATTAATGCACAGACTATTGAAAATCACAGACAAAATATTAAAATTAATATGCAAAATAAATTTATAAGATATTTTAATGTAGACCAAATAATTTCAAATGGATAATACGGGTAGCTCCTAGAGGCTAAATATGAAGTGTCATATACCGTTGGAAAGGTCTCGGGATGAGAATTTTGATTTTGCAATCCATTTGGGTGTAGATAAAATCAAATTTTGGCAGTTGAAGAAGAGAGAAGTTTTAGATATTTTGGGGGAATTGATAGGTGTCAGTGACTGAATTTGGTTTTCCAATTCGCTATATCCTTCTTCTTCTCAATTGTACATGGATGGTGAAATTAACACTGCTGGGTAGATTTTTGATTCTGAGTCTTATTTTAAAGTTCTTTGTTTTGTAAATGTACTGAATCAGATAGAAGTTTAATGAAAATCATTAGAATCCCATTTTAATACTTTTTGATGTCTTTTTGTCTTGTCTTGAAGTCTTGTGTGTTAATCTATAAGGCATTTTAATGCACTGGTTATAAGGTAGCTATGAGTTTGTTTGTGGGTTTCTTTCAAGGAGGGAGTAAATCTTAGAGAAAAATTCTAAAGGTTCAAGGTTTGTACTTGAATTTGATGTCCAAGTGTTGGAGTGAAAATAGTGATTTTTAAGGCACTTCATTCAGATTCTGTGTGTTTGGAGTTAGAGGGTTTTTCTATGGATGTATGTTTATTTGACTCTATTTCACAATAGATAAGGCACTGGTCTTTGCTGGTCTAGCATGTCTCATCATCAATCAATCAAATATTGGACAATCTTTTACCTTTCTATTTTAAGAGCTTTAAGTTATTATCAGATGTAGTTTGATGGGCAGGAATCCATCCCATGATTCACTAGAAGAATTGAATCAAATAGGTGCACCCACCTGAGCCTCTGAGCTTGAAGTAAAGGAGGATTGTTTGATCCTTTTTAATTAGCCTTTTCCTTGATAGAATTAGGGAAAAATCACTAACAGAATGGAGACTCTATTGGGGAATTAAGAGATGCAATAATCTTGTTGAAATTTTCCTAGAATCTCTGGTTTTCTAATTTTCAAATCTTTCAATCCAATTTCAAGTCAGCCCATCTAAGTCACGCTAATAGAATGGCAACTCTGCTAGGGAGTTTGAATAAAGTTGCAATGAAATAATCAATAAGCGTAGGAAAGTTGTTTCCTTTCTTTTCTATGTTAACCCCAAAATTTGGTTGAGAGAAAGAGTCAAAGAATTGAAGTCTGAAACTTATTTCATATTTGTGTAAGGATAACTTGGAAGTGATTTCATTCACAGTGATTATAAAAAGATTGTGCAGCTTTGCTGGTTGGAGAAAACCTAGAAATAGAATATATGTGTCAAATAGTTTTTGTTATTTGAAAATTTTCCTCTGCAAGGCGGTGGCGAATCTATGTGAAAAGAACCCGATCGAGCTATAAGGAAGGCTCTAGATCTGCCATGTTTCCATTCAAAGAGAAATGAGAAGCAGCTACAAATTTTATTCCCGGGTAATCCTCATGTTTTTATGTGAAAGAAAAGTTCCGTATGAGGTGAAGAAGTCACTAAAGAAAGGAAAATACTTTAGAAGTTTATCATACTTCTTGGTTTAAGTTTCACTCATCAGAATGAGAAGTATGTTATTTTTATGAGATGTATTGTTAAAATAATGGTTCAATAGAGATTCCAAGTTTAATGGATCTAGATGTGTTTCCTAGATCTGTAAATAATATGACATATTTTGAAGAAATTAATAGGGAAAATGCATTGTTAAATAAAATCCTTCAAAATGAAGCCATATTGATTTTTAAAATGCTGATAGGAGAAAGGAAGGAAGAATCAGTGTATTTGTTTTATAAAAGGTTTTGTAATGCCTTTAATGAGATTCCAGTGGATATTGAATTTGAAAGATCAGTGTGTATTGATTTGTTTCTAGAGATTTGTGTACTTGAATTAGCTCATTGGTTTGCATCCCTTAGAGAAGAAGGTATTAAGCATGCTAGAAAATGGATAGATTTGATTGAAAAATTGAATCTAGTTATATAGATGATGTTGAATCTGATTTTGTTAGTGATGTTGAATCTAGTTATGTTGGTGATAGTGATTATGATGCTAACAATGAAGTCAATGAACAAAAAGATGATGAAGATGAATTTATAGTTGGAAATGTCTCCATTCAGCCTATGGATCTTTCTTCTTCTCAACATAATGATAATGCATATTTCTTGTTTAAATTCAAAGAGGTGTTGTATGAACAACAAGAGGATGATTATGATGCGGACGTAATTTGTTGTGATGATTATTTTGCACAAAGTGATATGAGCAAAGAAGTTGCATTCCTTGTTTCCAATGAGGAAAATGTTTGCAGCATTGAACAAGAGACCAAAGAAGGTGAAAATCAGTTACAATGTCTACTGACCAGTGAGAGAATTTTAGAACTCTTGGCTGCTGATTTTTAGAGGTATGTGCCTAATGTAAACTCTAGAATTTCATGCTTAATGGACATATGTTTTAACAATGATGATATTAGTGAGGGCGTGAAGTATGATACATGTGGCTCTGATTCTTTTCCTATGCTTGGATTGGATGCTTGGCGAGATAATAATGCATATGGATATGATGAATTTGATAATGTCATATGTGATGACTATGATGATTCATATGTTGGTATGGATTCAGATTTTGACAAGTTTATTGTCATGGATTATTATGAACATCATGATGCTGAAGAAAGTGATCAATCTGATTATGGTTTATTAGATTTTCAAATTATTAATGAACAATTTATTGACAATACTTTTTTACAAAATGTTGATAGGAGTTGTGATCAATAAGATGTCTCCGATCTTGTGCATACAAATTTTTGTTTAGAGATGTTCTATTCTATTTTGCAAAGTGTTGTTATAAAAGAAACTTGTTCTTCTGTGCAAACCAGTGTGCAATATTTTTTTGATTCCAACCATGTAAACTAGATGGAATATTTTTTTTCAGCTTGTCAGTGGTGGTAAAGAGTGTGACAATTTTGTGTTACATAATGATCGGCACTCTCAGTACTTTGGTGATTTCCAAGCACCTAATGACAATGAAGATGCTGATTATTTTTCATCTGATATGTTGAAGATATTTGGTAGTGTTTTTAATCATGTTGCAGAAAGTAACAATTTTAGCTTATCTTTGATCTATGGAGATGAAAATTAGATGTATGACGGAGGTAAGAGTTGATTCCAGTTTGGGGCTTTGGGCCTTTTTTGAATAATTTGTATATTTGTACATTTGCTTTGCTTCCAATTGTGTGGCGTTTTGTTTTCAATAAGGATTCCCACTTTTTGAAAATTCAAGAGAGAAGAGAGAAAAATCTGATTTATTTTTGTGAATGGTCTGCTCTACCAAGAAATTCTAGATCCTCTACATGCCTGCATGGGGCACGCATCCCATGATAGAGCCACTATTAGTACTCTCAAATTTTGGAGAAATTTGGAGTGACTAATTAAAAATTTCTCTAAGGCAAGGTGAATACCCCCAAAAAGCTTATGGAAAAGGCCTACTTTGAATTCTTGTAAAAAGAGATCCTAATCTTTTCATGATAAACCACTTGGAGAGTGTGTTTACCACCTATCATTTAGCAAATGTAATAGGTACCAGCTCTCAGATTTCAATTTTGACATGTCTTGGTGCCCAAAAATGATGGATTTGTTTTTGGCCAACTGACAGGTAGAATGGTGATGCACCACTTGATACCTCTGCAATTTTGTCTTAATCAAGCCAAGGATGGTAGACCTAATCGATCAACTGCATGCAAAAAAACAAAGTTCCTCTCAAGGTGGTAAACAATCCCTTGGAGAAAAAAAAGAAAAAAACAATCTTCTGATAATCTCTATTATAAAACTTAACTATACTGATAATCAATAATATCCTATTTGTAAGGATTTGAAATAAATGATTTAATGATCTATAGACTATAAAGCATGAACTAATATAATAATCTCCAAATAATGATTACATCAGTGCTTTCTAAAAACTTGGGCTATAGAGTCATATAACTTTCAATCTTACGTATGATTGGAGACAGTTTTAAAAAAATTGCTTTAATAAGAAAAGACTCATCTCAAGGGCTTCCACTCAAAATATAACTCAAACTAGATTACATAGTTAGTCTTATCGAATTTAACTTTGTCCAAGAGACCGACAAAAATAAAGGAAGATTCGTAGATCTTTCATTTGATATTCAAACTGTATATTGATTTTGAGTTATAACATTTATGGAATTTAACACAATGAAACACTCTATAAGATAGAATATCTGAAAGACTAATTGAAAACATACATTTTATAAAGAGCACTTATCTTTATTAATGTTGAAAAAATAGTACATTAAAGTTCATGTTGTAATTGTGATCAAATTATATTATACGATGTGTTTCTTCCCCTTTTTTTCTTTACATTTTACACCACATATATATGTGGATCAATGGTTTTCACACCCCTTTAGGGTGAAGAGACACCACCCTGTGTTAAAATTTAAAAACTTCTTTTGAAAAAACTAATCAACAAACTAACTGATAACTACCTATCTTTTGGATTTGGCTTTGGCCAAAAATCCAAAACAAATTGTATGAACATAAGATGTTTTACTAGAGATGGGAAATTTTCTTTTCCGAACAGGGTCTATTTTAGATTTTCAATTTTTGATCATTTTCATTGTTTGTCGACATCATCATTTTGGCAGGTCGAAATTCCAGAATCTCTTTAAACCTTTGCTTACATAATTTTGATTGTTCCTGTCACAGAGCTTCCTTCCTCAATCTCTCAACTTTTAATTTAAAAGTAATATATTTTTGCATCCCATTTCATGTACTCCATCATGTCATCAATTATCGGTCATGGAGTTTAGGATGCCATTTTTTAGATTTTTATCACTATATAGGACTCTAAATTATACCAAAAATTTTGAGCTCTAACAGGCTCTTTCTGGGGACGTATGCTCCCTATGAGCATAGCGAGATCTCATTTATCTCTAAAGAATCAGACCAAGTATCTACTCTTTACCTAATTTAAATTAAAGATTGGGTGGCCTTATGCCCCCAAAAAGTGAACACTTCTATTTCCCTCTGTTAAAAAATTTATTATGTTCATGTAACACTTTGAATCTCCTAAATACGATATTATATTGTTCCTTAGCTTTATAAAAAAGAGTATTTGAAAACAAAAATTATCATAATTATTTATCCCCAACATCTGATCCTTTCTTTTAATAGATATATCATTCTTATAGGGAATACTTATTGGTTCCACTTCATCAATGCAGTCTTTGTCTTTGGATTTATGTTTTTGTTTGAGAAATCATCAGGTGCACTGTGTTCTTTGTTGGATGGAGGATCCCTATGCATATGATCAATCATATAAGTATCTAAACTAAGTTCTTCTACTTGGATGTTTCCTTTCACACAATGTGCCCCATTTCCATTCTCCAGATATTGTTTCTCCTCACATAAAGTTTTTGAAGGTAACTCATATTTAGGAATTGTTACTTCTTTTATATCAAGAATCTGATCAAGTGGGATACTTGGATAATTTTTAGTACTTTTCTTCAACATATTCTCATTATTATGCTTGGTTATTACACTCTCATCTTCATAATTTTAATATAAATCTCACTCATAGGATGAACTGAATGATATCTTACCTTTTGAATGTATATTTTGAGTGTTATCAACTTCAAAATCATCATTAGGCCTACTACCAGCTTCATCATGATGTTGATAGATTTGATTGTATAGAAAACCTCTTTCACACAATGGATTCTAGAACATAGAGAACACAAATTTATCTTCCTCTACTTCCTCTTCAAATAGTGGATTTAGGAACATAGAAAATTCAGGCACACCTTCATGAGATTTTTCATCAGGATTATTGGATGTTTCATCAATAAGGCTAATATCTTCATTGACATTATTTTCTAAAATTTCCTATTGTTCATATGTTGTATGTTGTTCTATTTTATCTCCTCTATTTGATTTTTGGAATGTATCATCTCCTTTGTCTAGTACTCCCTGAATATATATTGATCCATTAACTTTCTTATCATGATGAAAAAAAAAATTGACCACTCTTCTCAACATGTTTTTGATATTCCATGTCTAACAAAGCTGAAATTCCTTTGGTACTCAGAAAATTTTTTTTCCTCATCATAATGGTCATTGATACTTGTTTCCATACACATCTCATCATGTACAAATTCTTCTTCAACTTGATCTGAATTTTCTTCCTCCTCATTCTCCATGCTATCTTCTTTCTCACTGAGATAATTATCAAGCATAAGGCCTTATTATGATCATAAGCCTCCTCTTCTCTGTCTTCATCATACTTTTCTAATATCTAAAAAAGGAGCTTCAAAACAGGGTCATATAGTGATAATCTTAACTCCAAAAACTTTCTTACTAATTCCTCGCTTGAAGGCATGATGTCAGCTGGAATCTCTTTTAAAATGCTTACTATCCTTATGAACAAATATCTCGTAGACTCCCCTTCAAATCTCTCCAAACTAAACAATGCATCCAAAGGAGACATGTAAGAGTCCTCTTCCATATTGTGATCCTGAATCTCACCCTATTCATAATGCATGTCATCTTCCCTTGCATCATGAAACATATCAAGAAACCATTGCTCAAACTCTCTCCATGATGAGATACTTTGTTCAAGTGTCATACTAAAAATAAAATGTGCATGATTTGTCAATGATCTTACAAATAGTTTCATAATTGTTGGAAAGATTGTTTGGAAAGCTACAATGGAAACAATTGTTGTTTTTTCATTGATTTCAAACCTTAACTGGTGAGACTATTGCTATCTGTTTGAGTACCATATCTATTGATTGATGAAGAAGGATAACAAGAAGACCAAGGGAAACGGTTGAGTTATGGGTAAACACAAGGGTACTTGATCATTTGGCACATTGGCAAAGTGATATGTTGTTTATCTTTCACTGATAGTTTTACTAGTTGGTTTGTGTCTAGCAATGCGAAGTTGATGCCGAGCAAAGCGAAGATTGATTCCAAGTGAAGCTAGTGACGACCGAGCACCAGTGAAATTGTCGAGCAAGTTCAGTGTTGGCTGAGTGAGAACACAATGGTGGCCGAACACCAGTATTTTGATTAATGATGAGATTTAAGATCTCTGGCTGACATAATTAATTTTATTGGGATATGTAAAGTTAATTAAAGATTGATCCATGTTATTTAATGCATGGGTAACTGCAAATAATGCATAGACTCAAGATTTAATTAAAGACTACTTTGGAGAAGTAAATGGTAATGTAATGATGGGATGATCCATTGGATTTGACCTAACCTAAGATCTACAATCTTGATTAAGCAACAAATATTTATCTGACCTAGATGAAGAGGTATAAGATAACCTCAAGGGGTTATTAATGATGTGTGTATGTATGCAAGAGGATTGCATAGTTGATTTACTGATTGGCATGACCTAGCAGAGAAGGCTGAACACAGAAGAAGAGAATTGCATGAGTGATTTCTTGATGGATTTCCAATCAGATCTGGAGTTTGAGATGAGAATGGAGGCCACTCAATAATTTAACATTAGAGCTGAAATTGGATCTGGGTTTACAAAGTAAGTTGTATGTATCAGATCACAACTGCTAATTACTTTATAACCATTGTATCAGTTAAAATCCTTTAAACAAGGTTGACCAAACAGTTATTGTATAAATCCTTTGAGTAAGGTGACATTCAGGTGGACCTTTCTAAGTCCTCTAACAAGGCCACTCCTGACAGGGTAATTAAATCCTTTAACCAGGTCACATTTGACAGTGTGTTTTGTAACCTTTAACAGGGTTGGCTCCTAACAGAGCTCACTTTAGAAGAGTGAAATTTTGGTAGCATGTTACTATTGTTTTTTCTCATATTGGGTTTCCATGTTAAATCATGGTGTCAAAATGTGTGAATGTTTATGTTGTGTTTTACTGTTGAGTTTCTACAAGCTTATTTCATTAGTATAGTAAACTGTACACTTTTATATTATTGCTACCTAGCAGATCTGGATTGTTCAAATTGGTATAGAATTTTAATGGGCACATCTAGACCTGAGCATAACTGATTCACCCCCCCTCTCAGTTATTCTAAATTCATTCTAACAATTGGTATCATAGCTTAGTTCTCTTGAAAATAGTTTCAAGGTACTTGGAGCAAAAGATCAAGATGTATAAAAGGGAGGTACCGAAGTTGAACAAGGATAAATTTCCTGCATGGCAAAGTTTGATGAAATTTCACTTGGCTGGTGTTGGTGACTCTGCTAAATGTCATGTTGATCAAGAATATGTAGCCTCTACAGGAACTCTCAATGCTACATAGTTAAGAGAAAAGAAAGAACATAATCAAGCAATGTTGGAGATTGCATCATCCCTGAACTATCATGAGTTTGAAGACATAAAGGACTATACAAGCACAAAGAAAATTTGGGATGCCCTTGAAACCATCTATAGAGGTGACACAAATGTGCTAAGAGCCAAATTTGAAAGCTTGAGAGGTAATTTTGATGAAATGAAAATGCAAGAAAGAGAAAATATAGTCAAATATTATGGTAGGATAAAGGAAGTTGTAAATGCTATTAGAGGAGCTAAAGGAACCATTGATGATAATACCATCATGAGAAAGGTACTAAGAACACTTCTTCCTATTTATGCTATTAGAGTATCTGCAATTCAAGAATTGAGATGTACTCCTAACAACAA
>MU226990.1:1941089-1967635 GCA_018584345.1 Thuja plicata
TCAAAGGTTCAAGAGGTTCTTTTGGATCTTCAAAGGAACTATCATGCTATAAAAAATATTCACCTCATGCAAAAAAATGAGGAAGACTTGGAAGAGGATATGTTCTGGGAGGAGCTGGAGCTATTTTGCTCAGAGATTGATACAAAACCAGTATCTCCTAAGTTAGAAATTCATGAGAAGCAACAACCAAGTGTTGAGGCAACCATGTTTCTTTCTGAAACACAAGAGCCAAGTCATCCCAGCAAGCAAAGTGATGAAATCAAGGTGTCTTTTCTCCTCACAAATGAGATAAATGGACAAGTTGATCTCAATCAGCAAAAAAGTGTTGAGGAAGCAGTCCAAAAGCCAAACACCAGAAAAAACAGCTCCAAGTTTTCTCTTTCAAGGGGATGCCCTGTTAGACATTTATCTAGGGTGGAGGATAGCTCACTCATGATGACACTCAAACATGATGTTCCAGTTGGAGATTCAATCAAAAAGGATCATGTTCAATTGATCAATACACTCTCAAGCAGCAGTGTGCATGCACACCAAGAGGAGGTGAGTGAACTGGCTTGTCATTTCCAGGAGGAGTTACAATTGTTTTTTGATGTCATATCCAGCATGTCTCTTTCCTTGGTTGTCTATGAACATGCCAATAATTACAAATTGAAGAGGAAAGGGAGTTACTTCAGCCAACCAGTAAATGGATTCGTTTAGCATTTCTTCATTACTGGTTATTTTAGGGTAGGGTAGTTTTCAGTTTCAATAAGTGTTGTTTCACATAGATTAGATGCAATTCTTCATTCCCTAAGTGTTGGTTGCACATTTTAGATAGTTGTTTCTGAGAAGGGGCAAGCTGTTGTAGTGAACTACAATTGCATGAGATAGGCATCCATCATATGAAATAGTGAAAATATGTATCCACTGTTGCACATCATATACGCCTCCCTCATAGAGCTCTAATTGCATATCATATGCCATACACAAGTACTAGATGAATTAGGAGAGGTTGCAGTCTGGAGGTGATTGTAGCATTGAAGGGAGAATGTTTTTCAGAAGTTTGGCCATATAAGTGACTCTGAGCCCAATGGATATTCTAGGCAGCTGATCTGTTATGCTTAGCAGGCAAGCATCACGCAGATGTCGCCAGAAATGTTATCCATTTTGTTTCTCAGCTCAATCAAGTAGAGCTGGTTATGTTTTTCAGATAGATTGAAGGGGTGCATCACAGTTATTAATGGTGTTCTCCAATTCATTTTACCTCTGTTCAGTCTGGCTATCCTCTGTCATGCTTTTAGGTTTTCAAGTCTACACTTAACCGAATTTGCAAAAAGCCCTAAAACCCTAAAAAACCCTAGGTCATGGCAACTCTTTCCCGAGCTTTATCATTTCCAAATTTCTGTGTTTTCCATGCAAAGAGGTCAAATCCCTTTTTGAAGTATGCCTTAGTCCAATCGCTCTGTCACGTCAGTTTATATGTCAAGTTTTTAAGTTGCGCGACTGCGCAACGAGCTGCCAATCGAAAGTCATCGCGCAATTGCGAGTTGTTTATGAGGAGTTCTGATCTGTCCACGAGTTCGTGACGAGTTGTTTAATATAGTCATCGCACAGTCGTGATCTATCCTTGTTAAGTCTTTTAAAACTGCACGACTGAGCGGGTTCAGCGCTTTAAAGTATGTATCGCGCAGTCGCGAGGCCTTTTCAAAGTTGGGTTCAGGGTCTGCGAGTCAGCGACGAGTTAAAATTAGATGCGTCCCTCAGTCACTGTTAAGTCATACTGCTTTTACCCTGCTTTGTGACTGAGTGAGTCATGTAGAAAATCTGCAGTCGCGCACCCGCTCAGGTTTTTATGTCAATGTTTTAAGTCCCGCGAGTGCATGACAAGGTCAAGTCATAGCGGTCGCTCAGTCGCTTATGTTTTAAACCTGTTTGTCCTTTGCAGCGTGAGTATGCGACAAGCTAAAAAGGGAGCTCATCGCTTAGTCGCACAAGTATTTCTCGGCAGTCATAAGGAGCTTGCGGGTGTGCGATTAGCATAAAGAAAAGGGATGTCGCGCACTTGCCAATCAACTCAGATAAAGGAAAAGGAGTCTGCGAGTGTGCGATAAGGAGAAAAGGAGGGTCATCGCGCAGTCGCCAGACAATAAAGGTAAAGGGAAAATGGCTCGCGAGCTTGCGACTGAATAGAGAATGGATGTCATCGCACACTCACAGTCAAGGGTAAGGTAAGATTTTAAGACCCACGAGTTGGCGACCGAGTAGAGAACGGATGTCATCACCCACTCGTGCACGAGATGGAAACAGAGTAAAAGGGCTTGCGAGTGTGCGACCGAAAAGAATATGCAATGAAGGAATAAATGTCGCTCAGTCGCCCAAATAAAAAAGGTCAATTTAAATAGCCAGCGAGTGTGCGATGATGGAATAGCTGAAAGTTTTCAAAGCCCAGGTTGTTAAGTTTGCAGAAGAGAGATAATTTGCTCAGTTTGCAGGGTTTCCAAAGTTGATCAGAGAATTCTAAATTTCAGAAATTTGTGCACGGGACGGTCAGCTGATCTCTGAGATAGATTTTTTTCAATATCGGTAAACAAAAAGAGATTCAGAGTGCGACAGGTCAAGAAGCAGAAGGCATCGCTCACTCATAGAGGGAAAAAGCAGAGCAGAAAGAACTGCGAGTATGCGACAGACATGAAAGGAGGATTAAAGGAAAACTCATCGCTCACTTTCAGAAGCTGAAAAATAAGATAGTCAAGAGTAAGAAATGTGATTTTCACAGCGAATGAAAAGAAGCATGAAGATATTAGATATTTTCTCAGAAGCTGGAAGGATCAGATTTTTTGAAAAGGTCAGAGGATGCATTGTTGGGTCTGCAGAAAAGTTATTACAATTCAGAGACTTTTGTGACTCTTCTAGAGAGATAAGAATGCCTTTATGGGTGGCCATTATGACCAGGTTGATAAGGCATGACTTTTGTAGCCTCTTTCACACCTTTTCCACTTGTTTAGAGGTCCCAAAATAGGCCTTTTTCTCTGCATCCAACCCCTGATATTTTGGCCCTCATAAATGATGCAGTTGGCTAAGTTGTATAAGTATGAGTTGAGGACTCATTTGTAACCACTTCTGATTATGCAAGGAGGCATGCTTTGTGACATTTTCTCTATCCTTGGTATATTTTTGTGCATAAGTCTGCAGCTCATTGTGAGAAATAATATGCAGAGCTTGAAGTTCTTGGAATCAATTTATTGAATTGTGTCAGCCTTGTCTCTTTTCTTCTTGTTTGTATGCATTGTAGATGGTTCATGGGTTAATTGTGAATGATTGTATTTCCTTTTAATCATGTCCCTTTGTAGCATCTACTTGCAGAAGAGTATGATTGCTTGCAGGTTGTAACTAGTGTCTTAGTTTGAGCTGTTAAATGTGAAGTCTTTCCTCTTAACTAGTTTAATCATGACCTTGTTATGAAATATTAATGCATGCCTATACAAGAGATTTGTGTTTTACCTCCAATTCAATATAGTTAACCCAGGGCTTAATCCTATGTGTGTTATGTTTTCATGTCAAATTTGGTGGATCACCCTAGTTTAGGTTTCATTTCAGTTGTTTACGTTTCATGCAATCCTTCTATCCCTTTTCCCCATCAGTTTTCAGTCTTTTTAAAAAGAAAACAGGTGATCATCATATAGGAAGCTGGCCTAGAACCCAGAGATTCATTCCAGCCATAGGTTACCCACAACCTTGGAATGTTTCCATGTTTCTCCAGAAGGCTAGATTATGGTTATCTAGCAGGGTGCACTTTTGAGAGCTAACATGAACATGGAGAGGTAACAAGAAACAAAGCTAGAATGGTATGCAAGGGTTATGCACAAGAGGAAGGAATTGACTATGGAGAGACATTCGCTCCAGTTGCAAGATTGGAAGGAGTAAGAACCTTACTTGCATATGTAGCCTACAAAGGATTTAAATTCTATCAAATGGATGTAAAGTCAGCATTTCTAAATGGTATATTAGAAGAAGAAGTATACATTGAACAAGATGATGGATTTGTTCACCCAATCAAAAGAAATATGGTTTGCAAATTACACAAAGCACTATATGGATTGAAGCAAGCACCCACAGCATGGTATGAGAGATTGCACAACTATCTGATGAAGATTGGATTTGCAAGAACCAATGACAACAATCTGTACTTGAAGACAGAGAAAAGTAAAGTTACTTTATTAGCTAAATTTTTTGTTGATGACATTATCTTTTGTGGTCAAGATATGTTATGTCAAGCATTTGCAAAGGAGATGCAAACTGAATTTGAGATGTCTATGTTTGGTGAGATAAAAAAAAAATGGTTTACAAATATATCAGATGAAGAATGGTATCTATATTACTCAATCAAAATATGTCAAAGAGATACTAAAAACTTTTGGAATGGAAGATTCAAAACCAGTGAGTACACCCATGGCTACTGGACAGAAGTTAACCAAAAATGATGAGACAAAAGAAGTAAATCAAACATTGTATAGATCAATGATTGGAAAATTGCAATATGATGTACACAATAGACCTAATATTGCATTAGCTATTGGAATTGTTGCTATATTTTCTGCCAATCCCAAGGAAACTCATATAATGACAGTAAAAAGGATTCTGAGATATTTGAAAGGAACAGATGAATATGGTCCATATTACAAAAGGAATGATAAACTTGAACTCAGAGTTTATACTGATCCTGATTGGGCTAGAAATGTTGATGATAGAAAAAGCACCATAGGTAGAGCATTTATTTTGGGAAAAATATTAGTTTCATGGACAAGAAAGAAAAAAAATTGCACCTCACAATCTACAGCTGAAGCCAGGCATGTGGCAGCAATAGTTAATTGTTCTAATATTGTGTGGTTGAAGATACTACTAAAAGGAATGAAGGAAGAGATCACAGAACCAGTTGTCATATATTGTGATAACACGTGTGCCATTAATATTTCAAAGAACCCTGTAATGAACTCTAAGACAAAGCATATAGCTATTAAGTATCATTACTTGAGGGAGCTATTTCAAAAGAAGGAAGTGAGACTGGAGTATGTGAACACTAAGGAATAGTTAGCAGACATATTTACAAAGGCACTACCCAAGGATGCTCATGAGTATCTGTGAGGTAAATTAGGGGTGATTCCCCTAACTGAGGCTAATTAATTTAGAATGGTATTGTTGCATCAAATATTATATTCAGAATATTTTTCACATTGATGCACATGTAGTCACACTTTAGGATGTAGTCTAAAGTTGTGAAAGACAAACAAGGACAGAAAAAGAAAATCAGTCATAAGCAAGATGACGGGAACAACATGATACAGAGTTTAGAATAGAATAATCTGCATGATGAAGATGTCAATGTCTTTGGCATTGTTTTCAAAGAGGGATAAATATATTGAGAAAGATAGAGGGAGAATTTTACTGAAAGAGGGAAAATTTACTACTTAGAGAAAGAGAGAGGTTGATTAACATAAACAGAAAGACATCAATGTGATCACAGACACACAGGGGGAAAAGTTTTACAAGATAAGAATCAGATTGAAGCTAAAGAAATTAATGAAGATTTGTTCATATCAAGGAACACAGGCAGACTTTTTGGATTGTATGGTAACTATGGTTGAAAATTATTTTTTTTATTGTTTAGTGTTTTCATCAATGCCAAAGAGGGAGATTGTTGGAAAGATTTTTTGGAAAGCTACAATGGAAATAATTGTTGTCTTTTCATTGATGTCAAACCTTAATTGGTGAAACTATTGCTATCTATTTGAGTACCATATCTATTGATTGATGAAGAAGGATAACAAGAAGACCAGGGGAAATGGTTGAGTTATGGGTAAACACAAGGGTACTTGATCATTTGGCACATTGGCAAAGTGATATGTTGTTTATCTTTCACTGACAGTTTTACTGGTTGGTTTGTGTTGAGCAATGCGAAGTTGATGCCAAGAAAAGCGAAGATTGATTTCGAGCGAAGCTAGTGACAACCGACCACTAGTGAAATTGCTGAGAAAGTTCAGTGTTGGTCGAGTGAGAATACAATGGTGGTCGAGCGCCAGTATTTTGATTAACGATGAGATTTAAGATCTCTGGCTGACATAATTGATTTTATTGGGATATTTAAAGTTAATTAGAGATTGATCCACGTTATTTAATGCATGGATAACTCCAATTAATGCATGGACTCAAGATTTAATTAAAGACTACTTTGGAGAAGTAAATGGTAATGTAATGATGGGATGATCTACTGGATCTGACCTAACCTAGGATCTACGATCTTGATTAAGAAGCAAAGATTTATCTAACCTAGATGAAGAGGTATAAGATAACCTCAAGGGGTTATTCATGATGCATGTATGTATGCAAGAGGATTGCATAGTTAATTTACTGATTGGCATGACCTAGCAGATAAGGCTGAACAGACAAGAAGAGAATTGCATGAGCGATTACTTGACGGATTTCCAAGCAGGTCTAGATTTTGAGATGAGAATGGAGGACACTCAGTAAGTTAACATTAGAGCTGAAATCAAATTTGGATTTTCAAAGTAAGTTGTATGTATCAAATCACAACTGCTGATTAATTTCTAACCATTGTATCAATTAAAATCCTTTAAACAAGGTTGACCTAACAGTCATCGTATAAATCCTTTGAGTAAGGTGACATTCAGGTGGAATTTTCTAAGTCCTCTAACAAGGCCACTCCTGACAGGGTGATTAAATCCTTTAACCAGGTCACATTTGACAGTGTGTTTTGTAACCTTTAATAGGGTTGGCTCCTAATAGAGCTCACTTCATAAGAGTGAAATTTTGGTAGCATCTGGTGGTTTTTCCCATATTAGGTTTCCACGTTAAATCATGGTGTCAAAATGTGTGAATATTTATGTTGTATTTTACTGTTAAGTTTCTGCAAGCTTATTTCATTAGTACAGTAAACTGCACACTTTTATATTATTGCTACCTAGCATATCTGAATTGTTCAAATTGGTATAAAATTTTAATGGGCGCATCTAGACCTGAGGATAACTTATTCACCCCCCTCTCAGTTATTCTAAATTCATTCTAACAATAATCACATCATCTGCATAGATATAAAAATCTAAAATCAATTTACAAAATTCCTGCAAATGCTCCATTGGTGATTCTGATCCATCTCTAAATTTTGGAACATATTTTTTTAGTTTAACAAGAAAATCTTTCTGATCACTAGGGATGTTATCAAAACTCAATGGTCTATATACTTCAATAATAAATTTTGGTCTTGGGTCACAAAATTTTGATTCTTTATGTGAATATGTATTCTGGTACATACTGAATATCTGAATTTGTAGTAACTTCTTTCTTTATATAGTAGGTTCTTTTCAATAGAGTCATTGTCTCTTTAAAGAGGAAAACTTTACTTATCTCCTTCTAGGTCTTCTCCCTCAGTAGAGTCACTCCCTGAAATTCTTTATTAAATAGTTTTGCCACCTTCTTGCCAGAAGGAAAAAACTTACTGTCTTTTGAGTTCTTATCTCCAGTAGAGTCTTAATTATATCACCAGAGCTTCTAGGCAATCTTCAACATTATCTTTCATAGACAACTCCCTAGTAGAGTCACTAATTTGTTGGTGCCCAAAAATGTTGGATTTTCTTTTGGACAACTGACAGGTAGAATGGTGATGCACCACTTCATACCTCTACAATTTTGGCTTAATCAAGCCAAGGCCGGTAGACCTAATCGATCAACTACACACAAAAAAGTGAAGTTCCTCCCAAGGTGGTAAACAATCCCTTGGAGGAAAAAAAAAAAAAAAAAAAAGAAAAAAAAGAATCTTCTGATAATCTATATTATAAAACTTAACTAAACTGATAATCACTAATATCCTAATTGTAAGGATTTTAAATAAATGATTTAATGATCTAGAGACTATAAAGAGTGAACTAATATAATAATTTCCAAATAATGATTAGATCAGTGTCTTCTAAAAACTTGGGCTATAGAGTCAGATAACTTTAAATCTTACGTACGATCGGAGATAGTTTTAAAAAACTTGCTTTAATAAGACAAGACTATCATCTCAAGGGCTTCCACTCAAAATATAAATCAAACCAGATTACACATTTAGTCTTATCAAATTTAACTCTGTTTAAGAGACTGACAAAAACAAAGGAAGATTCGCAAATCTTTCAGTTGATATTCAAACTGTATATTGATTTTGAGTTATAACATTCAGGGAATTTAACACAATGAAAAAATCTATAAGATAGAATATATGAAAGACTAATTGAAAACATATAACTTATAACCACAAATAAAAAGAAGAGCACTTATCTTTATTAATGTTGAAAAAATAGTACATTAAAGTTCATGTTGCAATTGTGATCAAATTCTATTATATAATGTGTTTCTTCCCCTTTTTTTTTGTTTACATTTTACACCACATATATATGTGGATCAATGGTTTTCACACCCCTTTAGGGTGAAGAGACACCACCCTATGTTAAAATTAAAAAACTTCTTTTGAAAAAACTTATCAACAAACTAACTAATAACTACATATCTTTCGGATTTGGCTTTGGCCAAAAATCGAAAACAAATTATACAAACATGAGATTTTTACTGGAGATAGGAAATTGATTTTCCAAACTGGGTCTATTTTAGATTTTCAATTTTTTATTGTTTTCATTCTCTATCAACATCATCTTTTTGGCAGGTCGAAATTCCAGCATCTCTAAAACCTTCACTTACAGAATTTTGATTGTTCCTGTCACAGAGATTCCTTCCTCAATCCCTCAACTTTTAATTAAAAAGTAATATATTTTTGTATCCCATTTCATGTAATCCATCATGTCATAAATTATTGGGAATGGAGTTTAAGATGCCATTTTTAGAGTTTTATCACTATATAGGACTCTAAATCTTGCCAAAAATTTAGAGCTCTAACAATATGTTTTGGAGATGGCCATTTGGAGGTGTTTGCCCAAATCTGCACTTTGCATGTGTTCAAAATTTCCTAAGTGACCCACTTCAGAGGTTTTTATCTTGATCCTATTTGATATTCATAGCATAAGGGTTATTGTAGTATGTTGTAGGTATAAAGTGAGCCTATGTGCCCATTTGCAGATCCCTGTGAAGTCATATGGCAGGTTTTCCAAAGTCATTTTATTTGTGTTTTATTCTGGTTTTCTAGGTGTCAAATGCAGAATTTTGAAATGTCCTACTTTGAGGTCTTCCAATTTCTACCCAATCACATTCCATGTAGAATTGAAAGTTCCCCTGCATTACAAACATGAAAAATGTACCTTCCTAAACATTTTTAGACTTTGATCAATCCAGTTGATCACTTTCCCCAGCCCTTTCAAAATCTAGTTTCATCTTATATGTTGAACTTCAACCTATTAAGGTACCTTGCAAGTGTATGTTTTTCACTCTCGGGGACTTTGGCCTTTAGTGTCATCTTATCAAATTCTTCAGTATAATTACTTACATCAAGGTCCTTCTGTCTGATATTTTGCAACTTTTTGTGGAGTGTAACTTCATAGTCTTCTGGTACAAATTGTTTCTTTATTTCTAATAACATTCTCCTCCATGATGAGATATAATTATTCTCTTCTTAAACCCTTTTATTTTTTAGGAAATTCCACCCACTTAAAGCTGGACCTTTCATCTTGGACTTAGCAATCTTAACTTTCTGATTTTTAGGGACATCATCACATTCAAAGTTATGATAGAAACACTGAGAGGGGGGGTGAATCAGTGTTTGTCAATTATCTTTATTCCAAAAACTTTAAAATTACATAAAATAGATAAAAAAAATGAAGCATAACACAATAACACATAACACAAGATATGATTACGGGGAAACCTTTATCAGAGGAAAACCCCAGTGGGAATCAGTACCCACAAATGATTGTACTAGTCTTATGAACCTGTTAGTGTTCCTTTGCCCTGTTAGGAGCAGTCTTTACAATGCAAGTACAATGACCCTGTTAAGAGTCTTTACAAAACCCTATTAAAGGTGGTTGGCTCACTGCCAAAGCTCACTACTCAATAGGATCAAGGCTACAACCTTCAAATAATAGATATACACTATATCAAAAGATGAACTATTGCAATGACATTGTTGTCTGATCAGTTCCGTTTATGCGTTGATGCTTTAATCTCTTGAATACTTCTACTTCATACTGATTTTCTTATATTTCTCTTCTAAATATCTTCACTTCTTTATTCTCCATTCACACCCTAATACAAAAGTGCATGTCTAGTATATATACATGCCTAAATAGACCCAACCAAAAGCAAGACCTTAGTTAGCCCAAAAATAACATACACAACGCTTCCAAACAAATTGGCTTAAGCATGTTTACATGAGTGTTAAATACATATTTACAAACATATTACAATAGGCACATGGCCATTACAAAAGACTATATTATACGCTAATCCAAGATCTAAAGTCGGCTTCATACTCTATTTCTTGAACTGCTAGTAGCACATAATCTTGTTGTAACTTCTCCATACTGTCTTATCGTACCATACGTTTATAGACTAAGCTTGATGAAATATCATAAATATTAAGTATTAAGGTGCATAGACTGACTTGATTGTACACACATACGCTGGTGCTCTGATCAACTGCATATCTTTGTACTTCTTTATTTTCTATACTTAGCCAATTTTGATCTTCAAAGTTTACTTTCAAAACTTCATATGACTTTGTTACCATAATGAAAACACAAAATAATTCATATACAACCTGAGTATCAAATTTCCAACAATCTCCCCCTTTGTCATTAATGGAAACAAAGGAATGTGGCCAAGTTTCTTAAACTTTGAGTTAACAACAAAAAATTGTATATCATAACTTTGGTTATATATATCATACTCCTTATATACACTACTCCCTCTTTGACATTAATGACAAAGGTGTCAAAATTAATAAGTATCTAGGTACTTACTCAGAGTACACATCTGGATATGCAATCAAAAGAGTCTTGATCTCTTGCTGCCAAAATGCCTTCAGTGCATCAACAGTCTAAAGATGGGCGCATAATGCATATGTGAGTTTCTCCATCTTTGTCAGATCCATGCAAGGGCCTTGATCATATGTGACAATTGTTGCATCTATCTATTTTATGTTCTAATTCAAGATAGCTAAGGAGGGCACAAGTGCATTTCTTAGTTGTGTTTGCATGGTCCTTATCTTGTTGATCTCTACCTTGGCCTTTTCAATCTTGTCTATCTAACCTTGATAGATGTTGTTGCAGATGTTGATGTCTTGGGAGGATGTTTCAACTGATTTCTTGATGTTTTCAACCAAGATGTTTGCTTCTTCAATCTTCTTGATGTGCTCAGATGTGAATTTTCCTCTGTTCATACAGTTAGCTATCACCTTCCTTCCTTTTTTTTCTAACTCTTTTAGAATTGTTTGACCAATCTTCAAGGAGTTGAGATCAAGTGAGAAGTTCTTGATCAGTTCATCTAATCTTCCCTTTTTTTACTCATCTTTTGTAGTTTTAGTAGCTGAATCTAATAAACTTGTGAAGTTTTTTTTGAAGAGAGTCAACATGTTGTCAACATCATCCACTAACTGGATATTTTCCAATTTCTTATCTTCTGGTACTAAGTCGTTCAAAATGTTCACTGACTCTAGAAAGAGAGTGTTTCTCATAACTTGTTTCTCTTTGGCTTTCTCCATGGCTAATACACTAATTTTAATCAGGTCTTCTTCTCCCCAAGCATCTAGGTTTGTTGAGTAAGGGGTCAAGCTTGACAACAATGATACTGATGGTTTGATGGATGGAGTGAATATAGAATTTTGACTATCCATATATTCACTTTTCACTGGGATCTCCATAGAGGGTGGATCATTATTTTCATCCTTTCTCTCTTCATCTTGTCATGTTGCATGAACTTGTTCTTGCTACAAAGAAGTGTTATCAGTGCATACCTTCTCAGCTTCTTCAGTACTTACAAATGCTTCTTCAAATTTATTTAAATCATTTTCTAAGGCTGACATGGTGATCTCAACATTATTTATCACAATGGTTTCATATAAATCCTTGATTGTATCAGAGGGTGATGTAACTTTGGGCGCTAAATCATGTGGACCTGTCATAGGCACATTTGGAATCTCTAGTTCGTTATCCTGTTTGGGGGGAATTGGAGTCACTTTAGTTGTAGACGCCATTGATGGATACATGTGTCTATCCAAAAATACTTGCTCAAATTCTCATTTAGTCTCTTTTCCAACCAACTCGTATTCTGTGTTCATAATGTGAAGAGTTCTTGTGTTTGTTCTTAGATGAGGTTTTACCAAATCTAATAGAATTGCTTTCTCATCATGTGATAAAATAGGGAGAAGATTGTCTAATGTTTCTTATCTAATCCTTGTATCTTTCTCTATTGCTTTTCTTTTCAATAGGTCTAATATGTTCCATACTTTGTCTGGAATGACTGTCTTGAGTTCCAATACTGACCTTTTAAACTTGATCATATGAGAGATAATCATAGAATGAATTTCTGATTTATCTATCTCTTGGTACTTGTCATAAACATTTGAAATTGAATCTAGTCTTCCTTCATTAATTATTCTATTCCTTGAGACTATCAGACTAGGTATGAATCCTACCTCAGGAGGAGCTTGAGTGTTCTTTACT
Source organism: Thuja plicata (assembly GCA_018584345.1). Classification (NCBI taxonomy): domain Eukaryota; kingdom Viridiplantae; phylum Streptophyta; class Pinopsida; order Cupressales; family Cupressaceae; genus Thuja; species Thuja plicata. The sequence continues at coordinate 1,953,725 of MU226990.1, forward strand.
TTGCTCCTTGTTATCCTTGAGGATGGGTGACCTGTGGGAACTTGCTTCCTTCTTCTAGTCAATTTGCTTGGTACTGAAGGTGGAGAGGATTCCAAGTTAATAGTACTTGAGGGAACAGATGTACCTTCATTAGACTTCTTCTTTTTCTTCTTGTGGATATCATCTTATTTCTCTATCTTGACTTCTACAAGTTTTTGTTTAAGCTCTCTTGCAATCTTAGCTTCCCTAGCTTTATCTAGGTCTTCTTGTGTGATCCCATGAACTTTTAGGATTTTAGATGTAATCCTTGATGCCTTCCTCTTATTATCAGCACTGTATAAGATAGAATCAACTTGATTTGTCTTTTCTCTGTATGTGCCCCATCTAGGTTCTTTTGGACCTTTAGGCACAGATAAAATAACTTGTGCATATCTTTCCAACACATGTTCTTCAACTTCATAACCAAGTGGGTGGATCCATTTGGTTCTTGGCTCAACTACTTCCATGCAAGTACATTCAATTTCCACCATGAAGCATATGGTGTCCTTTTACTTTTCAACTATCTTCTCCAGTATTCTAAACCTCTTCTTCATCTTGATCCTAAATGTCTTGATCTCCATATCCATAGAGTCCTTTACACTACTTTATGATGTAGCTTTTAGTGAAATTTCTGACATAGTAGGTTTACTCCTGTCTAGGTAAAGATTAGAGACTTTACCAACAATGTGGAAGTATAGGTAGATAATCAAAGAGCCAAATTTGAATATTTTTCTCTTGTCATGCTTGATAGCTCTAATGTTCTCAATGATTTGTGCGCGCAATATCTCACAAAGATTATACTGTGTGTTGTCTCTTTCCATCCTTATTTCTACCAGAACTATAGCCGCGGATACACTATTTAGTCTTCTTGCATGTTGAAACTTGTAACCAAGTATCATGGTGAGGAGTTTGATGTCTTCTTCCACAATTGGATCAATAGTCATCCCACGCCTATCACTTCTAGATAAGAAAGCTTTCTCAACCTCTTTCTTTACATCCTTTCTAGTAGGAAGAATGGGTCCAACCTTGGAGAGTCCAGTCATCTCATGAATGAGGTCAGCAGTAATGCAGACAGGAACTTCACCAATCTAATATAGATCATCATGTATCCTACTAAGTAGAATTTTAACTCATTCTGGTTCATAGAACTCATGTGCATTTGTGTACTCAAAAATAGGGTTATTAGTGAGATGCAAGTATTCATCCTTGAATGAGTAATTTGGTTTCATCATTGATTCCATGAGCATTGTTATGTTGTTGTCACCAATATACTCCCTCTTACAATAGATGTAAGCGTGAATTTCCTCTACATGCATGACTCCTAGTGGAGTCTTAGAGAATGTCCCTTCTACATCATCTTGCACAGACTTGAATGGATGATTCTTAAACACACATCTCTTTTTCTCAGAGATGTCAAACACTGTAGGAGTAGCCATTACTTGTAACTTTCTTAAGTAGGGTTTCAGGAGATTCTAAAATGACTTGTCTGCTAGGGTTCCATTTCAACTTTGATTTGTCTTGCTAACCAACCAACATTTTATCCTTCAACACTTAGATGCTAACTTCTACTGCAATCTTTGAATCCTCAATCTTGAATGCAAAGTGAGGATAAAAGATCTTTTACTGACTTGTATAAAAGGTTATTGCATTTAATGCTTGTTGTCGTAACGTAGTTTACTGTGAATTTCAATCTTTGTTCTTTTCAAAGTACAAGCTATGCATCCATGCATACTTCCTTAATTTGTCACCAAATACATGAATCCATAGGTGCATACTCAGAGGTGAGTATACCAGCCATGCAGGGGTTTAGATCTAGAATAGCTCCCCCTAAGACCATGAGGGTCAACTAACCAGAAGTAGAAGTTGCTTCCATTTTGGATGCATCTACTACCTTGTTAACATCATCATCTTTCTTTACTTCAACCCATATTTTACCTGAATATTCTATAGCTTTTACAAACTTGACTTTACCAGATTCTTCAAATAATGATTCTTTAGGCTTTTCTTTTTTTTGAGTTCTTGACCTGCAAAACCTTGAGATATGTCATGCTTTGTTGCATGAGTGAAAAATGATTGGAGGTCTATTGATATTGTTTATCATGTTGCACTTCTTGGTTGTGTGTCCATTATAATTACATATCTGACATATAATGTTCTGATAGTTTCTCTGAGGTTGATTTCTCTGATTGTATTGATTCATATTTCTTTGGTTCTGTTGTGATTGATTTCTTTGACTTCTTCTGCAATGAATAGCCCTATGACCAAATTTATTACAGGAATAACAATACACATTGAAAGGTATTACCTCTTTACAATCTCTTTCCAAGTGTCCATGCTTGTTACAAGCATAACAAGTTTAGTTAATTAGCTTGTGTTCATCTTTAGGAGGTTGTGTATTACCCTCTGCAAGATTCTCAATTTTCTTTGTTTCTATGAATTCTTCTTATGCTTTCTTTCTTTCTTGCATTGCATTGATTTCAATTTGAGCTACACTGTATCCAACACCAGTAGTATCACCTTTTAGCTTTTGTGCATAAATTTGTGATTGAATTAGATCAAAACTTGTGTGTAATTTCTCAATTTTATATTTTTCTTTTGTTAATTCAGATTCAATCTTTTTCTTGATGTTTTCCAACTCCAAGATCTTCATATTTGCTTGCATAAGTTCATCATCTAATTGTTTACTTTCTTTTCTCTTTTATTCAATAGCAGTTAGGCTATTAGTAAGTTGCTCATTCAGATCTTCAATCTTGTCCTTTAGAGACATGTTTTCTTCATTCATCTTTTTGACCATTTTTCCCAAATCATTTGTAGAGAAATCTTTTAGATCTTTTCTTAATTTTTTTATAATCATTTGGGAGCCATAAAATTTTAGTTTAAGTTCTTCATTTTATTTTTCAGATCTATCAAGATCATCAAGGGTTGCTTCAAGATTCTTTTTCAGATGTTTCTCTGCTGTTGAATCCATGATCTCCTCAAGTGGTTAAAATTTCTTTCAGAGGACCAAAGCTCTGATACCAATTGTTAGAAACACTGAGGGGGGGGTGAATCAGTGTTTGTCAATTATCTTTATTTCAGCAACTTTAAAATTACATCAAATAGATAACAAATGAATCATAACACATAACACAAGATATGATTATGGGGAAACCTTGATCAAAGGAAAACCCCGGTGGGAATTAGTGCCCACAAATGATTGTACTAGTCTTATGAACCTGTTAGAGTTCCTTTGACATGTTAGGATAAATATTTACAATGTAAGTACAATGACCTTGTTAAGAGTCTTTACAAAACCCTATTAAAGGTGGTTGGCTCATTTCTAGAGTTCACTGCTCAATAGGATGAAGGCTACAACCTTCAGATAATAGATATACATTATATCAAAAGATGAATTGTTGTCTGATCAGTTACATTTATGCGTTGATGCTTGAATCTCTTGAAGACTTCTACTTCATACTAATTTTCTTATATTTCTCTTCTGAATATCTTCACTTCTTTATTTTCCATTCACACCCTAATACAAAAGTGCATGTCTAGTATATATACATGCCTGAATAGATGCGACCAAAAGAAAGACCTTAGTCGGCCCAAAAACAACATACACAACGCTTCCAAACAAATTGTCTTAAGCGTGTTTACATGAGTTTTAAATACATATTTAAAAATATATTACAATAGGAACATGGCCATTACAAAAGAATATTATATGCTAATCCAAAATCTGAAGTCAGCTTCATACTCTGTTTCCTAAACTGCTAGTGGCACATAATCTTATTGTAACTTCTCCATACTGTCATGTCGTACCATGAGTGTATAGAATAAGCTTGATGACATATCATAAATATTAAGTATGAAGGTGCATAGACTGACTTGATCGTACGCATGTGTGTTGGTGCTCTGATCAATGGCATATCTCTGTACTGCTCTGTTTTCTATACTTAGCCAATTTTGATCTTCAAAGTTTACTGTCAAAACTTCACATGACTTTGTTGCCATAATGAAAACACAAAATAAGTCATATACACCCTGAGTGTCAACTTTCCAACAAGTTATTTTCAAATCTTCTATCCAATCCATGCATTCTTCAGGGTTCATCTTCCCAAGAAACATGGGTATATGTGCTTTCTAGTCTTTTCTCCCAACTCTCTCAAGGGCTTCTAGAAATTGTGCTTGTTCTACAGGTATGCCTTTCCTTTTATCATGTTGCATATCCTCTTCTTCTTCTTCTTCTTTTTCTTCTTCAGAGTCTCCTTCACCACTCTTCTCTACTTGGAGGCTCTTCAACTTTTTGATTTCTTCTTCCATCCTTTTATTCTTTGCTACTTGTTCTATGAAAATCTTAGCCAGGTCAACATTGGTTATTCTTGAGGGAACATCTTCCCATGGGAGTGTTCTTTCATGTCTCCCATCTTTGTCTCTCCCAATTTTATTTTAGTGGATCTGATACCACCTGATGCAGAGTGCACATAGGAAGCCACAAAGTGAACCCAAGTACTCAAACTGAGAAACTTTGATTCTTCACTGATCTTTCCTTCTACAAGGCTACAAATAAGAAAATCTTCATACTTCTTAAGAACCAATCAATCTATTGGGTGAAACACATAATTTAGGTTTTATGGGTATGAAATCACTCATAGGTTTCTGTAGCACACTCCTCAAATAACTAAAAACAATATTGTCCTAGAAATCCTTCTCGGTCTATTCTCGAGGTTTCTTGGACTTAACTCTTGATTTTGGGATGGGACCTGGTAAAAAAATTACAAAATTTGATACCCTTTTAGAAGTTGTGAAAAACCCCAAAGTGGCAGAAAATGACACTACTCTAGTACCTCAAAATTCCTATAAGGCATACAAACCTAATTGGCCAAAGTAGGCTTGGTTTGCACAGTAGGTGATAAGAGATGGGTGCACAAAATTACCACAACCACCCATTCTCATTGGTTTGCACAACATAGATGATGACTTTGATCAATCCAGTTGATCACATTGGTGGGGAAACGGTATTAGCTAGTATTTATAAGGTAAAGGACTTACAACATAATGTGAATAAGAAGCCAAGAGGCTCCTTGGTGGGCCCCTTGGCTAGATGGAATGCTAGCAGTGGTGGGTCTCAAATTTGGGGTGCCAAAATAGTTAAGGCTTTAAAAAACCATGAGAGTTTAGTCCCACATTGATGGGAAAGAGGAAATTTATAGTGTTTAAATGGAACAACGCACACATATTGAAATGCAAAGAAGAGGAGGAGGCTTTCCATGTGCATGTGTAGGTGGCACCTTGGGAAGTGTGCCCACTCTGATGACAACATAATTTTGGCATCTAGGTAGCAATGAGGTGGCGTGCAGAAGGAAATCACATGGTAGCAAAGGTGACAGGTGTCAGCTTGTTGCGCACTCATGGTAGAGTAGAGAGATCAGAGAAAATGCTCTCGAGTGCATGAGATGGTGACATGTGGAGGTGTGGTTGTGCAGTCACAGAGTAGGTGGCAGCTCATCGCGCACTCGTGGAGCAGTTGATCACACAGTCACAGAGAATTTGATCACACAGTCATAGAGCAGAAAATATGTAGTCATGTAGTCACAGTGGTTTGGCGGTTAAGGTCTGTTGGTGCGCGAGTGGGCGATAAGCAGTGTCGCACACTCACGCCGGTTAGCGGTGGTTAGGAAAAAATGTTGTGAGTGTGTGACATAACCGCTATTGGTTAGTCATGCACTCGCAGAGGTCAAGTGGATCCATTCAAAGTGTGACAAGTGGTGGGCCAGTCAAAACAAGATGACACAGGTGCAGAGGTAGACCTATGGACCAATCAGGAGGGGCCAAGTGGCAAAATCTGGTGTTGTCTATGTAAATAAAAAAGAGTAAAGTGCAGAATTAATGTGCAAAGGGAAAATATTAATGCACACACTATTGAAAATTATAGACAGAACATTAAAATTAATTTGTAAAATAAATGTACAAGAGATTTTAATGCAGACCATATAATTTCAAATGGATATTATGGGTAGCTCCTGGAGGCTAAATATGAAGTATCATACACCATTGGAAAGGCCTCAAGATGAGGATTTCAATTTTGCAATCCATTTGGGTACAGATCAAATCAAATTTTGGCAGTTGAAGAAGAGAGAAGTTTCAAATATTTTGGGGGGAATTGACAAGTATTAGTGACTGAATTTGGTTTTCCAATTCTCCATATCTTTCTTCTTCTCAATTGTACATGGATGGTGAAATTAACACTTCTAGGCATTTTTTTGATTCAGAGTCTTGTTTTTGAGTTCTTTTTTTTGTAAATGTACTGAATCATATAACAATTTAATGAAAAGCATTGGAATCCCTTTTCAATACTTGTTGATGTCTTTGTGTCTGGTCTTGAAATCTTGTGTGTTAATATGTAAGGCATTTTAATGCGCTGGTTATAAGGTAGATGTGAGTTTGTTTGTGAGTTTATTTCAAGTAGAGAGTAAATCTTAGAGACAAATTCTGAAGGTTCAAGGTTTGCACATGAATTTGATGTCCAGGTGTTGGAGTGAAAAGAGTGATTTGTAAGGCACTTCATTCGAGTTTTATGTGTTTGTAGTTAGAGGGATTTTCTATGGATGTATGTTTATTTGACTCTATTTCCCAATAGATAAGGCACTGGCCTTTTTTGTTCTAGCATGTCTCATCATCAATCAATCAAATATTGAACAATCTTTTACCTTTTTGTTTTAAGAGCTTTAAATGATTTTCAGATGTAGTTTGATGGGTAGGAATCCATCCCATGATTCACTAAAAGAGGTGAATCCAATAGGTTCATGTGCCTAAGCCTCTGAGCTCGAAGTGAAGGAGGATTATTTTATCCTTGTTAATTATCCTTTTCCTTGATAGAATCAGGGAAAAATCACTAACACAACCTATAGTATTCTGGTTAGAAAAAGGCATGGACTTATGGGTTCCTTTGATCCTAAACCCTCCTTTCCTAGGAATCTAGATGAGACCAGCATGTATCTTAGTGATCCCATTCCTATCATGGATAATGACTCTTTTTATTCTTCACATGATGAAGAACGAGCATTAAGGAGTCTTCCTACTCAAGTGCAAAAAATTTCCCATGAATTTGACAAGTTTGAGCATTGGCTAGGTCAAGAAAATAGTAACCCTAAAGCTATTTCTGCTATAGAAGGATTAAGGAAACTTATTCACAATGATGAACATGGTGTTAACCTCTTGCATATAATTTCTCATCTTATTGATTCAATATCAAACCGATTAGGGATTGTGCTCAATAATTAGGCTATACTCCACCTACTACAAGTATTGAGACATCTTTGCCTATATATACTTTCATCCCTAGTGTGTCCACTTATGATCTACCTATCATAACAACTTAAATTCAAAATTACAATCCAACACATGTAAGACTTCCTAATCCTTTTTCTCCTTCTATCCCTTCAAGTGTACCATGTGTTTTAATGTGTTCTTCCATGTCTACATATCATAGTGTTCCTTTTAAATACTCAACCATTCCTTCAATTTCCAACAATGCTCCTAACATTTCTCATGTTTCTCCTCCCACCATCCTTTCTACCAATTCTACCATTAATATCTTGGCTCAAACCGTGTCTTCTTTGAAACAACAAATTTCTTCCATGGATCAATCCAATTTCAACATTCCTACTTACGATATTTATAGTCTTTTGTCTTTGGATATTATACGTGTTGTTATCCCACAATATATGGAGATTCCTCATCTTGAGACTTATAACAGTAAGGGTGATCCCATCACACATGTTAAAACTTCCCAAACCTTGTGTAGTGATTTATCTCATGATCATAGGTTCATGGAAATGTTTTTACTAGAACCTTTCGAGATAAAGCCTTGCAATGGTATTTTTCCTTTCCTCCTTATTCAATTGATTCCTTCCAAAAAAATTCTAATGCTTTCATTGAATAATTTCATAACAACCTTGGTCCTAAAATATTCCTAACTGATTTAATGTATTGTAAACAAGTTGTTAAAGAAAAAGCTAGTGATTTCATTGGTAGATTTAAGCATTTGCATGCTCATATTTTTTATCCTATGCCTAATATTCATGTGCGATGTATTTTTATTTCCAATTTACAAAGTAACATTAGAGATAAGATACTTCTTTCTGAATTCTCTTTGTTTTCACAATTGTGTGCAGTGCTTCATCATTATCAACTACAAGTGAGTCAATTTGAGAGCACCACTCTAACAGCTCCTATATCCTTTGATAAGAGTTATTTCACATACAATTTCAACAATTTTCAGAAATCAAAAAATTACATCAAAATCAAAAAATCATCCAACAATGTTGATGAACAAGTGTCAGCAGTATCCAAAGGTTTGGCTCCTTTGTCGTCTATTTTTAAATGTTCTCGTAATTATACTTAGATTTATGAATCTTTTCATAATGTGATGTTGAAGTTAGGTAATGCTAATGTGTTAACACTTCCTCCTATCAAACCAATCGAGACCTCTAACTCTTGATGATGATGTTCTTGATGCTAAAAATGATATTCATCCTAGTCATTCTAATGACATGTATGATAGCATTGATATTGATCATGATTTACCATCTACACTTTCACAACAATTATCTATCACTCCTAGTAACAAACATAACGACCTCTCTTTAGAGCAGGGTCCTTGTTCAAAACTAGCTATTGTTCTATCTATTGTTCTTTAAGTTGATCCTCTTGAAAATTTACCACCTTCCCTAAAAACTATGGACCAAGATGGGGGAGAATGTGATAGGATTGACTAGCTCCTCTAGTAGGGTAAATTTTCTTTTCTTTTTTTTTCTATTTGTCATGATGTTCTCCCCCCGTGTTGTGTCGCATGTTTCATGTTTTGTTTAGATTTATTTAAACCATCCTTGTTTCTTCGTTAGTGCAAGGTGATAAAGGAATCACAATGTCGTACACATTCTTCTATTTGTATCTCTCTTATTCTATATGTGGTTACATGTTATGTTATGCCTATGCCATTGTTTGTACATGTGCCTTTGTGTTGTCTACTTGGGATGATGCAAAATGGTAGCTACTTATTATTTTTGGTCTTTGTGATGTTGGCCCAAAAGGACTCTCCTTTGCATCTCTTATGTTTTTTTCTTCCATTGTGCTTGTAGTTCTACTTCCTTTGGGATATGATGATAGTTCATTTTGACATAGTTTTGATATACATGAGTTATCATATGACCTACTGACCCCACAGTTGGTATATCCCTTTCCTAATCTTTTTTCATGTGCTTCTTTCCCTTGATTTTTCCTTTCTTGGGGGCATCTCACAGTGGAAACATTTATTTTGGATGCATGTACGCTCTGTTAAAGTAATTTCTCTCATTAAGATATTTTCAATAGCTTTAACGTGGGGCATACAATCTGATTCACATTTTTGCACACACACACACACTAATTCAATATTATTTTTTAGTGGATCCTTAGATTGATCCCCATTTTTGATTTGGTCCTAGACTGACCATGCACATTTGGTCTTCTGACTGGCTATCCTTCTTTGATCCCTAAGGAAGCTTACCTTCCCTTAGGACTGATCTTTATATTGATGGATCCATTATTGGAAGAACTTTCCTTTAAGGATTGATCCTTGTTGATGTATTGAACTAGCACAATGCAACTTTAAGACTATTCAATTCCATATTTTGCAACGCTTTCCTTATGTGGTTCACAATAAGACTCTCTCTCTCTCTCTCTCTCTCTCTCTCTCTCTCTCTCTCTCTCTCTAGTAGATTAGATCATGGAGTTTTATCCCCATTGGAGATGCTCTTGTTCTTACTTAGTGATCATTTGTGCTCTTGCCATAGCTTTCCAGACATGATATTAGTGACAGAGATATTTCCCTTATTTTGGTTTTGGTTTTGATGACAACTTAATTCACTTGGGGTCTTGATGCTTCTTTTTTTCCTTAACCTTAATGATATCATCTTATGCATCTGACCTACTTTACCGTGAGCATGATTTTTTCTCATACTCCTGCTAAAGTGGGGGCTACATGTACCATCCTAAAAAGTTAGCATCCATTATTGGATATTTGTTAGGACCTATTAGACCTCATTTTAGTTATTTCCAGATCCCAATTTCTTTATGTTTGATTTCCCACATCTTCATGTTCTTTCCCTGATACTTTACACACTAGCCAAGCCCCAGATCTGCTTTGAGATTAACTCTATCGGGACTAGGATGACCTAGTTCGGCCTTGTCCAAGACTAGGCTGACCCAAGTCATGCTTTTCCTTGGGAATTAATTTTAAGTGGGCTCCAGGCCCAATGCGGGGTTTTTATTTCCTGATCTCAGTTGTGGTCAGCCTAGCAATTCTGAGTCCCAAAATAAGTATAAAAGGAGGTCTTATCCTCTCATTTTGCATTCCATTATTTATGCAATAAATCACTATCTATGTGAAAAATATATTTCAAGCTAAATCAATTAAGCATTCAAGTTTCTCAATTGAAGTGGTGGATTCAAGATATGAAGACAAGCATCCAATTGAAGATCTCCAAGTCTCTAAGTCTTCTTCCATTCAAGAAAAGGCAATACTCTCTCATTGATGCAAATTTCTCTCCCATGGTGGTCAAGTAGAGGAATTACCAAGAAAGAAAGAAGATACATTCCTCTTCCATTCAAGATTTCAAGAATTAAAGATCTAGGATTTGGAAAGTGTAGATCTATTGCATTTTTTAAGGCATCCTTGATTCTACAACACATTCCAAACATACAAGCATCCTTGTGGACTTGACTGATTTCTACATCCATCCATGAAGGTTTTTCATGCAAGGTAAATATGACATAATGATATTTATCTTGTTCATACAATGTATATTTCACTTCAATTTTAATTCCTATACGGGGGCTTGACCAAGGCAAGTCACTTTCCACAATAATTTCCATTTTTTCTTGTGTGCGGGAACAGGTTTTCAGAGTTTTGGATCTAGAATTTCAGAGTTATATAAAAGTGGTTGATCCTCTATAGAATTTGTCAGATTTTGGGTCTCTAGGGCTAGGCCAAATTTATGGGACTAGGTCAACTTGATTCGGCATTGTCCTGAGAATCTAAAATTTTCATAATTCGAAGATACAAGTGTCAGGATTCTGGATCCAAAAAAATTCCCAATTTTGATATTTTTACAACAGTCATTTCCAAATCTAAATTTTGTTCCATCCTCTCCTAGCTTCAAGATGAGTTCATTCTTCTTCTTTTCATTTTGCACTTACTATTATACATTAGATCTATAATTTTATTTATCATAGTTTGCATTCCTTTCATGGTCTTGCATATTATTTTACATATCATATACATCTTAACATAAAAGGAATTCAATCCCCAGTACTCCATATTCAAATCTAGATCTATCATTATCATCCCTTCATCATTTTGGGGTTTTCTAATTTGGTTTGGGTTTGAAGGTGGAGCCTTTGGGAGTGTTCCTAATGTAAGATAGGATATCCCCTCATGTTCACATGTGATTTGGTGAGCCATCTCCCTAACATTACATTTTGGTTCACCATTTCTTATGTTACAGAAGTTTTAAATCTATATGTCAATGTTGCTAAAATTTTCTTAGATTTGCAATTTGAAATCACTTTCCTTTACAATTTTAATTGTAGGAAATCAACTATGTTTGTTTCTACTTTTATGGCATAGTAGAATCTTCTTGTATTAGTTTGTTCAAAATTATTGAAGAAATCAATAGATAATGGATGTGCATACTGATCTCAAATGGCTTTTTGGGATACCCTAATTTCCTTTCAATTGGTATCAGAGCTCAATTCTGTGATTTTCATGTTGCTTGCATATCAGGATTTATGATGTTTCAGTTGGTTCTAGGTGTTTCTTCTATTAAGATTTATTAGCTTAAAAATCTTGAGCAAATTCATTTTGAAGGAATTGGCTAATGATTAATCCTTTGATAAATGAAATCCTTGCAATTAATTTAGTTTTTTAGGAGACAACAAAAATTTTTTGAAGGATTGTGAGGAAAAAGAAAATGGAGTTGGTCATGTTGAAACTACATTGATCTGGAACTCTTGTTTGTCAGTGGAATAACTCCTCATGCATGAGTATTCAAAGGAATTTATTTTGTTACCCCAAATACATAGAGGCTATGGAGTTGATCATTTGATGATTTGGAAGCTTCTGGAATAGCCTATCTCTCTCGAATGCATGTACTAATGGTGGTTGTGGACTTGGTCTACAAGTGGGCTTGGAGTTCCTATATAATTTTTTCCTCTTGGATGATTGTACTTTCATGTCTTGGATTCATGTTCCATGGATCTTAGGGGTTTATGGATTTTCCTTAAAAATCCATGGTAATGATCATCTATGAAAATCTATTATTCTAGGTTAAGTAGTTTGGTACTTTTTTAGACTTTTGAGTCTTACGGATGAGAAGCAGGTATATATGTGTGTGGATGTTCTTGAACATAGTGTTTTTTTAGGTTTTGCATAGTCAAGAAAAAATTGCAATTTTGTGGATCTACTGAAAAGCTATTTTCTAGACCCTAGTTCTTTTGGGGTGTTACTGGACATGAGATAGTTGTAGTTCTACATGCATGATTTGTGCGTGGTGAGAGAAGGTGTGATTTTTTCTCTACATGGGATGTTGGTACATGATTAGTGAGGAAATATTTCTATAGTGACACTTGATGGATTCTTGTACTATGGTTCTCAATATGGACTTGAATGGAAAATTAGATTTATTCTTGATCTGGTGCTTGTATCATGTTTGTTAGAATACTTCAGGGATAACTGAGAGGGGGGGTGAATCAGTTATCAGCAACTTTATATCTTTGTCTTAAACTTATTAATCCAGATTGATACAAAGTAAATGCACATATAGATAACACATTACACAACACATCAATTTGGTTATGGGGAAACCAAATGGTAAAAACCCCGGTGGGAATTAGTACCCACAAAGAACTATACTGTTTATAGTGATCCCTGTTAAAAGATCTTCCAACCCTGTTAGGAGTTGTACATTACAATGCAGTAGTATATTGACCTGGTTAAGGGTCGGACCCTGTTAGGAGTCTTTTACAATAACCCTATTAGGGGTGGAGGACTCACTGTCCAAGGACTCACTGTCCAAGTGGTGAAGGCTACAACCTTCTAGTTATTTGATACACACTGTATCAACAAGGTGAACTGTTGTTTGTGACATTGCTTGTCTGTTTAGTTCCTTTTATGCACCGATGATTTAACCTCTTGTAAGGCACTACAAAACTCTTCTCTATGTTCTGAAAGCTTCTATTTTAATATCTATATTATCAACATATGATAAATATAGCTCTGCTGCTTTAACACGCTGCTCTACTTTTCTAATCTCTGGCTTTCGCAACTCTTCTTATCACAAATGACCTTCTATAAGTACATACACCAAGTATGAGATCATGGGACCTATAGGACAACTCTTCTTAATATCCTTGTCATCTCTACTAAGCATGCAAGCATAATTACAACCGCGCAAGTATAAACTGAATAGACACGTCACTTCACTAAGTTGGCTTCACCAATTTAATCATAACTTTGCAATCTTCTTGAAATATGTTTGGCGCCTTTAGATTAATATCAAAAAATCATAACTCATCATGAATATACACACGCATATCCTAAAGATAGGTGCAACTCATTAGACATGTTACATACGTCGGCCTTAAACCGTTATTCCTCTAGAACTGTAACCGTCAATAACAGAATTACATATCTTTACTGAAACATCATATCTGGGTCTGCATGTATGAACATAGCATAATATACATGTCAACAACATGTATCTATCCACGCAAGTCTTCATGTCATCATATGGATAAGTACATATAGAAGTACTATTGTGTATTATATGTTGTCATCAATGACAAACATACAATCAATCAACTATTCAG
>MU226990.1:1972297-2000133 GCA_018584345.1 Thuja plicata
ATTAGTACCCACAAAGAACTATACTGTTTATAGTGATCCCTGTTAAAAGATCTTCCAACCCTGTTAGGAGTTGTACATTACAATGTAGTAGTATAGTGACCTGGTTAAGGGTCGGACCCTGTTAGGATTCTTTTACAATAACCCTGTTAGGGTGGAGGACTCACTATCCAAGGACTCACTGTCCAAGTGGTGAAGGCTACAACCTTCTGGTTATTTGATACACACTATATCAACAAGGTGAACTGCTATTTGTGACACTACTTGTCTTATCAGTTCCTTTTATGCGCCGATGCTTTAACCTCTTGTAAAGCACTACAAAAATCTTCTCTGTGTTTTGAAAGATTCTATTTTAATATCTATATTATCAACATATGATAAATATAGCTTTGTTTCTTTAACACTCTGCTCTGCTTTTCTAATCTCTGGCTTTCGCAACTCTTCTTATCACAAATGACCTTCTATAAGTACATACACCAAGTATGAGATAATGGGACCTGTAGGAAAACTCTTCTTAATATCCTTGTCATCTCTACTAAGCGCACAAGCATAATTACAACCGTGAAAGTATAAACTGAATAGACGCGTCGCTTCACTAAGTCGGCTTCACCAATTTAATCATAACTTTACAATCTTCTTGAAATACTTTTGGCACCTTTAGATTAATATCAACAACTCATAACTCATCATGAATATACACATGCATATCCTGAAGATAGGCGCAACTCATTAGACATGTTACATATGTCGGCCTTAAACCATTATTCCTCAAGAACTGTAACCGTCAATAACATAATTACATATCTTTACTGAAACATCATATCTGGGTCTGCGTGTATGAACATAGCATAATAGACATGTCAAAAACATGTATCTATCCACGTAAGTCTTCATGTCATCATATGGATGAGTACATACAGAAGTACTGTTGTGTATTATATGTTGTCATCAATGACAAACATACAATCAATCAACTGTTCAGAATCCCAACAATGTTGTCTACATGATGTTTCTCTCTAAGATCTCATATTTGCATGTCACTGATGTGATAATGGGTTTGCATGTTATAATGATTGGATCTATAAGATATGCAGCTATGTGGATTGATCACCTATTCAGTTGCAGTGGGATAACTCAGATATGGACTATTTATATCAACCAAATTTGATTCAGTGTTAGTGCAGACTTGTTAGTTGGCCTTGTTTGTGGTCACTTCTGCATTGGTGTAGTTTCTTTGGGATGAGAGGATTAATAATGACTGATTACCTAGATAGTTGGTTATGGGATCCTATGGCATGGTGTATTTCTTTGGTTTGGAGATCTTGGTTTCACTTGGTGTGATTAGCACTACACCTATCTGTGTGTGGACCTAGATGGTTTTTCAAATTTGGGAGATGGTGTGTCATGTGCTTGGAGAGCTTGGTATCATAGTACAATGGGAGCTTTAGCAATGATTTTTTATTCATCAAATGGTGATGGATGAACTTCATTAGTGATGCAGATGATTTGGTGGGATTCTTAGATCATGTTGTTGCAAAAGAGTTCCTTCAATTTTTCATGTACATTATTTGAGGATGTGTAACATCTTAGAGCCATCGAGGACTCTCATATTTTTGGTTGAGGTGTTGGTAGTTCTTGACTGGTGATGTTGGTTTAGTGTTTTGACTTGATACATTTCTTGTGAAACCATGTTGTGTTCACTTGGAGCATGTGATCTCCTAGGAGGAGATGGTTAGATCATGATATCATAATGGGTTCTTATTTCTGTAGTTGCAGCTTTGACAATGGTCTAGTGTGTTCTCTTTGTATTGGGTGCTTTGGTTATATGCATGAGAAACTTCATGAGAGTGATAAGATTCATTTGGATTTTAGAATGAATTGATATTTTTCTGGTACTATTGGATACATAGAGACTTAGGTGACGCTATAGTTCTCTTGAGATGAGAGACATGTTTTCGAGATGCCTTTGATGAGATTTCAATAGGAAGTCTGAGGATCCTACACCTTGGTTGGATGTGAGTTCAATAGAGACCTATGAGGATATTACTCTTAGATGGATCATGATGACTTTATATCTTGGAAAAGTATTCTCACTTCCCACTCTTGGTCTACTCGGTGGTATATCACTTGAGAGGTATTGCCCATTATTTCTTTCAAGTGCTTTATTCTTCTCTTTCATATTCATGGATCTTGAGATGTGGTCATGTGGTCATGTGGTCAAATGGTTCTGGAGAATTTATTGTGAGAGATGAATAGCATGATTATCTCCTTGAGTTGTATTTTTTTATTTATGATGATAGTAGGAGATAGTAGTGGGTCAATTTCCTGAAATGGAAAATGGAGTAGTTTGATCTTCTTTGAGAGGGTTACATCAATGTGGATACTTGATAATATGTTATGAATCTCTTGAGGTTGAACGATTTTGGATGTTATGGATTATCTCTTTGGGTTGTGAAGGAGATCATACTTGCCACAACTAGCACTTAGAGGTTTTTGTAGAAGGACATGCCAAATGCTTATGATTTTCAAGATCTCTCTTTGGTCTTGGTTATCTTCTTGGATGTTTGGGTTCACATAACATTTTTTTTTGAGATGTTAGTGTAAGGAAACTCAGGTGCGGAAACAGCTTTCTACACTAATCTCTATAGGAAAGTATTGTGCAAATTCTTTTAAATCCTTACAATTTCAGATTCGTTAACTACTTTAACAATGATACTGCAACCACATACCATGCATACAGAAAATAGAGAATGACACAATGATTTACCCTGGGGAAAACCTTTCGGTAAAAAACCCCAGCACTCCAAAACTTGCACAATGTATTATCTTCAACACAACGGTTACAACACACTTCCAATACAAGTTCTTTCAGGAGACAATCAACACTCTAAGACAAATCCAGTAGTACCAGATCATACCAACAATACACTCTTTTCGTATCATTTCCTATAACCCTAAAAAACACTTATATCATGTGCTTTCCTTTTTAGGGTAACTTCCAAGGATAGTCGTATTAGGGTTTTACCATTCTCTGAGAAAATAGGAACCCTAAAAAAAAATTTGGGCTATGCCCCAAACCCCACGGTTGGGAACAAAGTACTCAATTTTATCAGTTGCCACATGTCTTGCATGTCTTCACCTGTCATTGAAATCTCCTAGAAATAGCTCTTATGTGTCATAGGAATCCGTCATAACCATTTCAGCCATGATGTCCTTACACACAATTCAAGATGCTGACACATCAAGTGGAGTGACACATCAACATGCCAACTAGAAATGTACACTTACACTTAATTACATTATTTGCAAGAAAATACATTTTACAAAACAAATAATAAGAATAGGAATTATCCAAGGTTGAGACACCTTATTCCTAACAGTTAGGTGAAGCTATGGTGATCACTCTTTTGTGGTCATGTGTTATCACTTGTTCTTTATTGTTTTTTGGTGATGAAATGGTAGTTCCTTTATCTCTTTCCTTTGTTGTATGTGGAGAGCATGGGATAATTGTGGAGATTGATTAAGAGATATGGTTCTTGTAGCAGTTTTTTTGAGAGATTTGCATATCTTTTTGAATGGTCCTTGGTGCTACATTGTTACATTTTCTATGTGTTTTGATTGGTAGACTCAGTGTGCCTTTGATCTTTTATATTGAACATTACCCATGCAGTGGGAGTTCCTGGATGTGTTTGGTCTTCATCGGTCAGTTTGCACATGGAGATTGATGTTGTAGTGTGTGGGTTGGTTATGAGATGGAATGAGTTTGTTGATGTTTCATACCTTCGAGGTATGGGTGATTGGATGGATTAGCACTTAATGTGGGTGGTATTTTCATTCATGGATTTTTATCAGTTGGATGGGAGAACTTAATTTGATTGTTGTTTTGACTGGTGTTTTATCTTGTTTTCTGGAGGGTTACTTCGTGTGTAGTTGTGTTGGGATTTGAATTTGATGTTGTTGATGCTTTTGTATAGCTCATGAGCGCAGTGAATTGGTGGCAATATCATGTAGCCTTTGTTATCACTGAGATCTTTTTCTCATTTTGTTTAGATTGGTGTCTGGATGGAACATGAGAGCATGTTTGAGATTTTTGTGGTTTCATGAATGGTTGTGATAATATGGTTTCATCATTTTGACTCCTAATAAGTTGATGGTGTACACCCTTGACATGTCTTCAACAAGTGAGAGAATGTTAGGATTAAGGTGTCTCAACCTTAGAGTCCTAACATGTTGATTTACCCAAAGTTATTAACTTCCTAAGTTGTCATTCACTTTATGGGACCTCGTGGTGAGGTGGCATCCTACATGAAATTTTTCTTTTTTTCTAGGAAGTTGGCACCCAATGGGAAGTTTCCAAATTTTGGGAAGATATTGTCATATATTTCCAATTTGAAGTAGAAATTAATTTGGCAATTTCCTATGTTGACTAACGAGTCTTGGTTTGCAATTCCCATTGTGCATGGGAGTTGTATTTGAGCAATTGGCATTTATTGTAGAGTTCACTTTTGACAAGTGGTGTGAGGTAAGGAAGGTGCCTATTCCTGGTCATGGTAATTTCTATGTTGTACTTGCATTATATTTGGCGAGATGATTGTTATGGATGAGATAGGTATTGTTGCCTTAGACATTTCTATGAGCAACATGTCATGGAATTAGCAAGTTGTTTACATTATGACACAACTTACCTCTTAGGTGGTGAAGATGGTTTTGGAACCATGGATGTTGGAAAGTGATTCATTTTGGAGTGTCATGGGACACTTGAGGGTTGTCATTTATGGAAACACGTCTAGTATGGATGATCGATTGGAGTTGTTTACAGTTTTGGAGATACATATTGCAAAATGACTAAGTACAATAAACAAAAATATAGAGTATAGCAGTACAGTTTTGGACAGCAAAGTTAGTATATGGTGAATGGAGATAGGTGAGCTTAGGTAAGGAAATTATGGGGTATGTATGACCTTCAGTTAAGGTCACTTACATTTTGGTGTTGATCGCAGTAAGTTACAGTGTATTGGAGGTATACAAAGACATGTAACAATGATTTGGGACATATGAAAGGTCGCGATGATTGAGGGAGTATGACATGGAATCCAAACGTGCTAAGTTGGATTGGGATTGTGGATAATCTATAATTTGGTAGTATAAGGTTTCCAGATTTGTATTTACTCTTTGCATAAGTATTAATTCTATTTTGTGATGTATTTGAGAGTCGATTGGGTAACACACACACACACACACACACACACACACACACACACACATATATATATATATATGAAGAGTTTTTTCTAAAGCAGAGTATGACAGATGGATGGAATGTATATATATGAGATGGATGCATTCTGATGTCAGACATATGTTGATTCGAGCTACAACTGGAAATATCTAAGCATATATAGTTGATGCTTGTATTATTCACTACTGAGAATTCATTGTAACAGAACTGTATTTCTTATTGTATGAGCAGTGTGCTCAATATACTTTTGATAGGGTTTTTTATTCCTCTAACAAGGAAATGTGCTAATGTAATATTCAGCTCCTAACAGGGCTAGGTCTCCTAATATGGACACAATACTTTTAGTAAATATTTGTGGGTACCATCCCCACAGGGGTTTTCCCTTGGTCAGGGATTCCTCGACAACAATTCATGGTGTTATGAGTTATGTGTTGTGTTCTTATGCTCTTTTCATTTCAATAATTATATGGTTAAGTTGGAAATTATTAAGTTCATGTTTAAAGTGTTGTAATTTTGATTCACCCCCGCCCCCCCCCNTTTAAAGTGTTGTAATTTTGATTCCCCCCCGCCCCCCCCCCCCTCAGTATTACTTAATCCTAACAATTGATATCAGATCTTTTTTCCCTTGGAGAGAAAGTTTAACAGCTTAAGGAAGATCGAGATGGATTCTGAAAGTTTGGAGGAAAACTTTGAAACAACACTTGAATATATTGACAAAGCTAAAGCAGAGAATGGTGACCTGAAATTCAAATTGAGAAGAGCAGAGGGATTCATTAATAAACTAAAAGAACAACTTGAACTTTCCATAAGTCAGAGATAAGATCTTATGGTTAAGATAAAAGAGGATTTAGACAATGATACTTCAGATCAGATAAAACATCTTGAACAAGAGAAAAATACTTTGAAGCTTAATCATGAAACTACTTCACTACAGATGGCAAAAGATATTCAACAGGAAAAGGATGCTAAAAACAAAATTGAAGAAACCTTAAAGGATGCCAATATTCAGATGGGCCAAATGAAGACTGAACTTGATCACTACAAGAACAAGTATCTAGAATTAGAGAAATATAATCAGATCATAAAAGGAGAACTTGTTGAGGCAAAGAAACATATTTAGAGACTTCACATGAGTAGTGACTTGATCGATGAACAGAGAGATAGACAGAAACCTAAAGGAGACATGACTAGAGTTGGCTTCAATGAAGCTGAATGTTCAAAGAATTAGGAAGAAAAATCTAAAGTGAAGACTGATGGAGAAAGACCCACTCTTGAAGAACCTAAAGAACAGATCATACCTTTCAGAGGTATATGTTTTGGATGTAACAAGGTTGGACACATAAAGAGAGACTGCAAAGGTAAAGCCCCTTTCAAATCCTTTAATGGCTATTGTTATAATTTTCATGCATATGGACATAAGAAAGTAGAATGCAGGAAACTTGATCAATCACGATTCAGACAAGATTACATTAGGGAAGAGATAGCAGCCAAGATCGCATGTTACAAATGTAATAACCATGGGCACATCACAAGGTATTGTAAGTTGCAGGTTAATCAGAACATATCACCTCCTACATGCTACAAATGTAACAATCTGGGATATATAGTGAAGTTTTGTAGGTACAATGGAACTGACAAAAGAAGAGGACCACCTCCTATGGTTATAAAGAAGAATATTGGTGATAATAGTAAGAGTCTTGTAGAGTACATGGGTGAATTTAACAGTTGTTTCGGGAAAGCAGGAGATATCAGCAGTAATAGGGTATGGCAGATAAAGGATTCTACTAAGGAAAAGGTTCAAGAAGAGTCAGTAGATGCTACTGAGTCTTCGCCTGATGCTAACATTGCTACATCAACCTAGATGGCCAAGCATGGACTTAGGGGGAGCATTGGAAGAAAACATCATAAATCTATCCAGCCCCTGAATATGAGGAGTAAGCTCTTGTGAGCTTAGGGAGAGTATGTAGAAATGTTTTGGAACACATATCTATGATCGTGTGGCTTTACAAGTCTATATCATGTGATCGCTAGATTGTTATTCGAATGGATTATGTGTAGAAATGAGTTTATTAAGAGCTATATCATTTCTTCACTCAACGAAGTATAAGGTTAATAAAAAGAACATGTTTGGACATCATTTGAAGAGTAGAGCCTGAGGAGAAAAGAGTCTAGAGAAGAAGAATAAGAATCCAAACAAGTGTGTTGAGAGTTTGATCAAAGCGGAAACTCGCATGTCAGCAGATAAGAGGTATTTAGATTGTTTTCAAAGCTTTGGTTATGGATACTCTGATGATTTTTGATCTTGCTAAAAGACCTAGATATAAGTTTAAGAAACACCCTTATAAATCAATTGAGGATGATCCCGGAGGCATGTTTTCACAAACACCCTACGATGTTCTACATGTCGAAGATATTAGGGCTTACATCCACTGTAAGTATGAATCTTTGGGAGACTATGAGATTGCTAATGCGATGGAAGATATGATCAAAGCAGATGGAAAGAGGAAAGATGAGTCTGCACATCTTAATAACCTAAGTATCATGAAGGTAACCAAACTTCACGAGTTCGACGAAGAAGAATGGATCAAGATCATTTTGAGCAGAGTTCACGACCAATTTATTTGGCTTGGAGATTAGCCTATGAAGATTTGCAATGACTTAATTCATGCTATAACAGGTTTGGACAACACTGGTGTAATACCTGTTGCAGAAAATAATACTAAAAAAATGTTGGAAACTCTAATGCATTCACGATGACAGTAAATGATATATTTCAGCAAGATGTCAGATCAATTACAATGATTTTAGGCTATAAACTCCATTATAGAAGTCAACTTAACTGAGTATCAGTAGGAGTAATCTTAATGGCTTACAAAATGGTTAAGGAAAATATCAAGTATAACCTTTGTGAAGTACATACACATCAATTCTCGGAGAATGTGAGGCAAATCAAGAAAGATAATTCAAAGGCATTCAGATTTGAATCTTTGTTGATACATATATACATCCATATTGTTTACAAATTTCTTGGTATGCACCCTAGAGCTTGGAAGGATAGTGAACCTACTGGTATTCAAATTTCTCAGAGTTATAGAAGACAGAATAGCACATGGGTAGATGGTAAATTGTTTGTGGTGATCAAAATCTTGTAGAGAGAGATGAAGCTAAGGGAGAAGATTCATGAGGCAGTGGTAGAGAAATACAATGACTCAATCCATTTTATGCTTGAAATTGATTGTGTTTTCTTTGAGGCAGTTCAACCTAGAAAGAAGTGGTGTTATCCTCTGGGATATGAAGTTAGTTCTGAAGTTTTGATTATGCAAGTGGAACACATACTATCTTCAGAAGTTGATTCATCTGAAGAAAGATGGGGTACTTATGAAGAAAAGTCTGCCAAGATTAGGGAGGAACAGACTAGAGCTATGAGAAAAAGAAGAGTAGAAAATGTAGTAGATGACTTAGCAGTCAAGGCCGGTATATCAAAAGAAGAAATGAAAGAGGTTAGAAGGAAGATGATAGGGAGAGCTTCTGGGTTGATGAGAATTGCTCTTGGAGCCCTTCCACCTCCAGAAGATGTGAAGGTAATCAGTCCACCTTCTACTGTGATTGATGTATCTACACCTACACCACTACAGAAAACATTGTAGGAAGAGAAAACAAAGCAATTGCCTGGAAGAAACACAAGGTCCACTAAACTGGACTCACCTCCTAAGAAACAAAGGACAAAAGGAGAAGAGAAGAAAGTTGAAGAAAATGACACTAATATGAGACAACTATGGAAGCCAGACGTGAAAATATTGGAGAAGAGGATAATTGAGCAAGGGAAGCTTGTTTCTTTGGCTAAATATTATGAAAGGTATGAAGCATCCGACAAACTTCTGATTGAAAACATTGTAATTAATCATTTTCTTGTTTTTAAGAAGAATTTGTTAGAAATTAGAGGTAGTATACCTGAATAGTTATATGAGAAATTAGAGTTGAGGAAACAATTAGCACAGAAAGAAGATGAAGTAATTAGAGAACAAAAAATTGAAGACATGTTACCTGTTGTGTCTATTAAGGAGATGGAAAAAATATTGAATGACCTAAAACCCTTACTGAGAACCAAGACAAGATTAGTAAAGATAATGGGAAGAAGATATGATGAAATAATTGAGGAGACACACAGAGCTGTGGAAAAGGTCTTGATGGGAACTGAACCTGAGAAGCCCTCGCCACCTAAGACTACTAAGCCCAAATCTATTGAGAAAGGTGAATCATCAAAGAAGGCTGAAGTAAATCTTGATAAATCAATAAGCGAAGATACTAGTCAATAAGTGAGCACTATGAAGCAACCAGATTTCTTTGTTTATGGTGTGCCTGTGTCATTGTACACTTCGCAGGATGTGAATGACCCTTTCGAGCAGGATATAAAAATTGAAGGAAACAGTGACAAGAATTTGACAGAGAAAGGAAATTAGAAAGAAAACAAAGATGAAATAGTGAATAAAGTTGAAGCAAAACAGGAAACTCTTACATCTGTTTCTTCACCTTTATTGTTGCAAGTAGAGACAATATTTGAGCACTGACGTTGAGAACATGGATGTGGATGAGCTAATGAATTTATTCTACGTCGCATTTGCTAAGGCTAAAGAAATATCTGAGCAAAAAGGAGAGAAGAAGACCAAGGTAATGACAAGAGCAGCTAATACTTTCAACAAACTCCTTCCAACACCTCTTACTTTTCAAGGAAAAGATGATGCAGAGAACTTGAACAAGGCATTAGATGACTTTGACAGTCACTATGAGTCATTAGAGAAGATCGCTTAAGAAAAGGCTGAGAAGAAATATCTCGCGAAGAAATTGGAAGAAGTATGCAAGTCTATTTCATGGGACTTGGGCATACTCAACAAGACTATATCTTAGGCTAAAAGTTGTGTCGCATATGGAAGAAAGTTATGCAGTTACTGTATAAACCCTATCAGACATATCAAGAATATTGAGGATATAGTAGTAAAGGATAGAATAACTCTGGACAAGATGATGGACAGTTGTGAGACCTCCTCACAATATATATTGGAGCTAGACATAAAGGTGTCCAAGATATTGGACAAACTGAGTGTGCTGGATACAGAAAGAGGGAGAGTTATGGAAAGGTTTGGTATGTTGAAGAGTCTAATCACTCCTAAGCTATCATTTCTTGAGGTCCATATCTATGACATAGAGAAGACAACACAGGCCCTTACAACACATATGCCTAGTAAGTTAAAGGCAGTAGAGACATCTTCGTTTGCACTGAATAGGTTGATTCATGTAAGTCGGATACTGGTGAAGACTTGGACAGAAGAAGTGCATATCTTGGAAAACTCTTTCCGAGATGTACTAAAGATGGTCTATATTTTTTGGTAAGCAGTGGTACAATTTTGATGTATTCTACATTTTTGTATACCTTTTCCATTGATGTCAAAGGGGGAGAAGAGAAGAGATGAAAAATGTATAGAATAAAGAAGATATGTGAAAAATATACACCAACATATTTTTGGTATTGACACTTAGTCATTTTTCACTAAGTGTTGTCATCAATGCCAAAGAGAGAGATTGTTGACAAGTGATTCATTTTTTAGTGTGATGGGACACTTGAGGGTTTTCATTTATGGCAACACATCTGGTATGGATGATCACTTGGAGTTGTTTACAATTTTGGAGATACAAATTGCAAAAATGACTAAGTACAGTAAACAGAAATACAGAGTATAGCAGTACAGTTTTGGACAATGAAGTTAGTATATGGTGAATGGAGACGGGCGAGCTTAGGCAAGGATATTTTGGGGTATGTATGACCTTCAATTAAGGTCACTTGCATTTTGGTGTTGATCGCAGTAAGTTATAGTGTATTAGAGGTATGCGAAGACAGGGTAACAATGTTTCAGGACAGATGAGAGGTCGCGATGATTGAGGGAGTATGACATGGAATCCAAACGTGCTAAGTTGGATTGGGGTTGTGGATAACCTATACTTTGATAGTATAAGGTTTCCGACTTTGTATTTACTCTTTGCATAAGTATTAATTCTATTTTGTAATGTATTTGAGAGCCGACTGGGTAATGTAATAAGATATATATATATATGAAGAGCTTTTTGTAAAGCGAAGTATGACGGATGGATGGAATGTATGTAGATGAGATGGATGCATTGTGATGTCAAACAGATATTGATGCGAGCTACAAATGGAACTATCTAAGCATAGTTGATGCTAATATTGTTCACTACTGAGAATTCATTGTAACAGAGCGATATTTATGATTGTATGAGCAGTGTGCTCAGTATACCTTTAACAGGGTTTTGTATTCCTCTAACAAGGAAATGTGCTAATGTAATATTCAGCTCCTAACAGAGACACAATACTTTTAGTACATAATTGTGGGTACCATCCCCACTGGGGTTTTCCCTTGGCCAGGGTTTCCTCGACAATAATTCATGGTGTTATGAGTTATGTGTTGTGTGCTTATGTTCTTTTCATTTCAATAATTATATGGTTAAGTTGGAAATCATTAAATTCATGTTTAAAGTGTTGTAATATTGATTCACCCCCCNTCCCCCCCCCCCCCCCCCCCCTCTCAGTATTACTTAATCCTAACAATGGACACCTACCTCTTTGTGTTGAGCTCTATATATGTTGATGCCTAAGTTGATTTAGAAGAGAGGAGTTCATTTCACTGGGTTATGCTGTCAAATATTCTCCAGAATGGAACAAGATATAAATCTCCATGTAAAGGCTCAAAGCCTGGAAATGTATTGTAACTTGTTGCTAAATAATACATTGGCTCAATATTTTGGAGTGTGGGGTTTTTTACCTGAAAGGGTATTCCCCACGTATATTTGTGTTTTTCTCTTTTGTCTCATTCTAGTTTCATGATTTTGAAGTATTGAATCTGTATGCCATAATCCTGCTGAAAATTTCTTAGATCTATAATTTGCAATCGCTTTCCTTTAATGTTTTAATTTTGGGAAATCAACTATATATGTTTCCACTTTTATGGCATAGTAGTATGTGCTTGTATTAGTTTGTTAGAAACTATTGAAGAAATCATTAAATACTGGATGTGCATACTAATCTCAAATGGCTTTCGGAGATGCCATCATTTCCCTTCAATAGCAAATGACAGAAGCACAAACTCAATGGAATTATATTAATCTTTTGGCAGTATACATTATTCTTTTTCTAAGCATTTCAAGCATCAAACAGATTTTTGTTGATCTTAATGGTTACATTTGGTTGGATAATATTGTATTTTGTTATATTTTATTCATCAATATGAAGAAGTTTCAATTAGTGCATTTAAGCTTAAAATTTAACATATGGGTTTGAATAGATAATGCTTGAAGTCTACTAATAATAAATGATCTTGTTTTTCCTCATGAATCATACACTATTTTTTTTTATTGCTACAAGCATTCAACATAATTAATGAACTAATACTTTCAAATATTGATATTAAAAAGGTTGAAATTTGAAACAAAATTGTTTCTTTAATAAAATACCTGACCTATGATATTGCTTTAAAAAGTTTAAAAAGTTTGTATTTGGCTACATAAATGGTTGTTAATTATTAATAGTTAGAGGTGTATTGTCACATTTAATATGAATCTTTATATAACTACATTTAAAATGGACTTATATCATTTCAAACTTATATACCTTTAACCAACACGCTTTGCATCATATTATTATTTAAACAAAATTTGATATAAATTTAAATTGTCTAGGGGAGAGGACCCAGTAGCCGCCTAGGCTAACTTCGTGCACCTAGAACTCCTAAACCGTAAAGTGGATTTTCTCAATTTTTTCAGTGTGTCTCCATAGGTGAGTCGAGAGCTTAGAGCTAAGGTTTCGACTTTTGGGTATTCGTGGATCTCTTTGTAGAGATCGTCGAGCGCAAAGTGGTCAAAAAGTGTCATTTCAAAAGTGGCGCCTGGTACCCACCCCCAAACCCCCCCAATAGGCGACAATAAAATATTCAAAACATAATCACTTTAGACCCAATAACCGATTGCTATTGCACCCATGACCAAATTTGCACTTTATTATGATATATTGATATTGTTAGATAAATCGATTGTTTTTGTTTTTGTTTCTAAATGTAAGCATACATGTTTTAATTTTAATAATAATGTAACCTTTTTTGTGCAAGTTGATGTGTAATAGAAACAAAATTGTACCAATAACCGTGCACCGATAGTGTTTAGTTAATAGTGTCGTGGTGCACGACTATTGGGCGTGTTACTAACACTTATTGGGTTTTTGTGTGTAGGAAATGACCATTTTGAAGTTGGTTATTGGGGGGTCTCTATGACGAAACTCTATCACAGTTATCAGGTTGCTATCACGGCTATTGGGGGGTATATCGGTTCTTGGGTCCTCTCCCCTATCTAATTTCAAATGAATATATTCTATTATTAAACATTTGAAAACTGAATATTAATGGGTTCTTTTATGATAACCATTAGTAACTTGCATTCCAAGTCAGCAAATATTAAGTTAAAATATATCATATTATGAACAAGCTTCAAATAGAGAAAGAACATCATTTACCACTCTTTTCTAATTGTTTGTTGTGTGCTCACTCAACCTCCAATTATTAACTTTAAAAAACCCAAAACAAAATGATAACTAAAAAACCATTAATAAATTTCTCATGTACCAATAGCCACCCAATTGTACCCCATAGTTAGAATTTGTAGACTTCAATTAGAGTTGTGTAACTTTATTGGTACTCATTGGCCACAACTAGGGCATTTGTGCATAAGTATTGGCAATTTTTTAAGTGGTTGTAGTGCTCCATTATTGAAGCATCTTTAAGTAGATATTGGGTGACCACTTTTTGACCCTTGCGCACATAGCAGATCCCACAACATGAATTGTTACTACTTAGAAGCCAAAACAATAGCTATAAGCATTAAAGTCACAGAACTGATCCAATGTACTGCTTAAGGATCTGTGGGTGCACACAATCAGCTATAATGACTACTGGTACGCTTCCCATAAACCATTCCAATAGGTAGGACCCATATAGTCAAATTCCTAGTGCATCTATAAGAACCTACAGCACCACTGAGCCATCTCTCCTAATGAAGGAATTTGAAAAGGTCCAAGCTGCTGGTTATTATGATCTTCTGTTAACTGTGAAATTTTTATAACTGAGGAGAAAAGCCTAGCTGTCAGATGTGTTTATTACTATGCTTAATTTTCAAGCCCCAATAGGTTACAAACTATTGCTCAACTTTCTTTGGGATAAACAAAGAGGTTAAGTTGACTGCATCTGGTGACTTAAAAAGTTAGTACATTTGCACTTTCAAGGATTCGAGGAGATGTAAAATTTGCCTCCTATAATGGGTATTCGGGCAGGTTTCAGTACAGTTTCATTCCAGCCTCTCAGGAAATATAAATCAATACCATTCAGTCAGATCACTTTTGCAGGTATGAGATTCAACAATTGCGTAAAGAGTAAATATGTGATCAAATTAAGAGCACAAGATTTACCATACATCTTGAAACAATCATCTGGACAGCCAATATCCTTTATTCAAACTTAAATATCAGATGTACTTTAGACATATAGGAGCTGAAAATGCCATGCTTAGTCAAAGCTGTAATTTATGGTCGAACAGTAAATCAGCAGATCATACACAGATGAATTGTTTCTCCATGAGGTTCAACAATTAAATCAATAAGTCAAAAAGATATCTCTGAAAATCGAACACTGGTCAACTTTTCTTGAATAAATAAATATGATCAGTTAATCTGCTGGTTAAACGGTGCTTTTGGCCCCATCACTTTTATGATAGAGGCTTAAAGTTTCAGTGAATTTGTTAAACCAGATAATTATTTGTAGTTGCTGCCTGTGGATTAGATTGCAGAAAAAATTATGCGCGGTCTAATCTAGAAACAGAAACTACAATTGAAGTTCATGGATTGTGGAAAACTACTAACATTAACAGATTATTCTTTGGTAAATAGTAATAAATGCAAGCTGAACAAGGGCGATGCCATGCTGATTTGCCAAGTCAAATATAGATGGATGTATGAGAAAAATTCAGAAAACTACCAGGCGGTTGGCCTGAAAAGAAAACTTGTGTTTAGACCAAAATATGGTAACAATAATCGGAAGTGAATGTTAATGTTTCTAAATGCTTTCACAAATTATGCCATTGTATTTGTCTTCTCACTTGAATGTTCTCCCTGATCTCTACCTTACAACCTTTCATTACTTTAAAGATACAGTGGAGGAAACAGTGAAATGAAGTTTGGAAAATAATAAATTTCAGAATCAATGAAGAAAACTGCACTAAACAGGCGTGAAGATGGTGGTTCTAATTTCACATTGGTATCCGTGGACATTTCTATTTTCTTGCCTTTCATTTTTCAGTTTTCCTCCTTGCCAATCTTCAATTTTCTATGATGTAGGATTCTACAGCATCTTACATCAATTAATTAGCAAGTAAATACAAAATGGACCCAACATCAAAACCAAATATTAGCAGCATACTTTAACTGAAAGTGGACTTTTAACTAGATCAAGCTAACCTCAATTGTGCATTCTTGTTTCTTGTCATGGATACCTGTACAAAACTCTTTAATTAATTCAGAAGTCCCTATTACTTTGCGTTGGTTGCAGACTTATAGTGAAACTTGCCATAATACTAAATGTTTAAACCAGTACAATATGTTGCTTCATCATATCATTATAACAAAAAAACATAATATGAAGGATATATGTTTTGATTAATGGAGTG
The DNA here is from genome assembly GCA_018584345.1 of Thuja plicata. Taxonomy (NCBI): domain Eukaryota; kingdom Viridiplantae; phylum Streptophyta; class Pinopsida; order Cupressales; family Cupressaceae; genus Thuja; species Thuja plicata. Next base: position 1,988,307 of record MU226990.1, read on the forward strand.
CAGATCAATACATAAAATAGACATGAAGGAGGTAAAAATGTTCATTAGTTACAAAAGCATTGGTAACTTGTGCAGAAGAAATATTTCAAAACCATCAGATGATTGAAGTCGAACCAAGAACTATGGTTTTATACCAGCACCAAAGGAAACAAAATCCTAAATATTTCACCTTCATTTATCTGGGGTTGCAAGTTGCAACTACTCTTGGCTTTGGCACCAAGGGTGCCCTGCCATCCATAGTGCATGTCTACCATATATTGGTTGTCTTCATTTTATCCTGTTCCAGCACTTGTCAAAAATTGCTGCGAACACATTTACATGTTGAGTTGCAATAATATTTAGACAATGATCAAAATATAATCAGATGTTTTATTTGACTCTATTGCATCTAGCAATCTCCCAATGACTGCAAGTAATGAAGATTTACTACATTAGATTTTAGTCGAGTGGTTGCCATACATATTAATTGCCTTCTTGAAATAGCATTAATCAGATTAAAAAGGAATTCAGTCATAGATGGAGAAAAAACTACATTATAATAGTTCTTAAAAAATGCAGTCTAGTAGTTGTAATTACTAATTATAGTATATTGAATAGGTGTATCAGCAGATAATACACTGTCCTCTTCTATCTGGTTATTATTTGTGATCACATATTTGTCCTCTGATATTTTGAGCATGTAAATGCATACCAGCCCATTAACTTTTTATAATTTATGGCTATTACCGTGCAATTTTTTTCCTATTATGTTTTTTCTGTGCAACTCGATTATGTTTTGCTACAGTCATGAGAACAATTGTATGCCTGGTCATAAATTTGTTGGTCTCAAATGACTTGTGCAGAGCTAAATAATATCCCACATTAAAATTCTGCTTGTGAATTTCCTTAATTTTGGCTTTTTGCTGCCTATGGCATCATTGTCCTAGACCAGTCTCCTTGTCGTCAAACCCCTTTAGCAATCCGAGAAATCTCCAACTAGCATGTTGCTTATACGAAATGTTGACTAATGCACTCTTTTTACACATTTTCTTCTACCATTCTATGCTTATGCATTACTTGATCACTTATAAACTTGGTCTATAGGAGGTGTTGGGTTAAATAAATTATCAATTCCTCTCATCTGTCTCTATTGAGATGTCATGTCAATGGAATCTTCAGATTGGTAGAAAAGGCTGTTGAGAAATAGGTCCATGTTAATCTCACGTTAAAATGGCAGAGAAAATTTACCATGGAAGAGGTGGCTGACAAGAAGTAACAATAACAAACTCACAGCAAAGATTTAAAGATGATATAATCATTTCTTGAGAAGCAAGACCAAATGGAGAGGATCATGACATTTAAGTGAAAAATGATAATGCCCGAGCAAAGTTCATATGATCAGATAATGAAAGTTGAGACAGACCAAGTCATTATCCATCTCTGAGAACATCTCTGAACAGAAATCTGCTCCAATAGAAAAAGACTCTTTACAAGAGTTCCCATCTGGTGAGCATTTCAGCCTCACCATTCTTTTTAAAAGGTATGCAGCTTTGTTTTCTTCCATAAAATGGTAGGCAAATAAATTTTGAGTCAAGCTTTTAGCTAAAGAAACATATTCCTCCAAAAATGCTAATATCTTCAGCAGTCAGTGATCATAGCATTAGGATGATCTCTTAGTCTCCCCTCAAATTCAATATGCTCAATATCCATATCAAGGGCTATCTCCATTTGAAAGATAATGCCTTCATTTCAGCTGCATTACTTGAGCAAGTGAACAAATAGAAGGGATGCAATCTTCAATCCTTGTTAGTTCCTAACCAATGTGTAAACACTAAACAGTTTTATTGCTGGGCAAGGATTACTTCAATGAGCTCATCAATTTGAGCTTGTTACATTTGCAGTTTTACCTTCTTTCACCTAACTCAATTCTAAATAATACTAAACTAAGCATGTAAGGATGGGCCTCTAAAAGTTAAAAGACTCTTCCCACCACCCATGCCCCAGCTCCCCCTCTCCTCTCCATCCCTCTCCCCTCCATCCAAGTATGGTACAATACAAATGACAATGAATTGCATATTGCATATATCACTTTCAAACTCTCAACCAATAATAATTTGCCACCAGGACAACTGTTTCGACCACAACATTTGGGGATTCCACATTTAAGAAGTGGAGGGCACTCGACATAGAAGGTTTCCACGAGTGGAAAAATGCATTCATTTCTGCTATAATCGACAACTGTCGGTGAAGACATTGCTGCTCATTATGCTTGTCGTCTTGTCATCGTGCAAATCGATTCTCTCTCCCTGCAAAACTAAGGGCACATATGAGACAAACAAAATGATCTTATAATTTTCATCTCTTATAATTCTTGGCTTCCACCATCGTTCCTTAAGGTCTCAACCTTCTGTAAAAGAGAACATAATTCACACGTAATTTCTGCACAAGCAATTTATTTTAGGAATTAATTCCAATATAATTGATTTCAATATTGTGTGCCACTTTGAATTTCTAGTGTGTGCTCATAGTCTAAACAATAAGATTTGATCTTCCACTAGAAACTACATTTGCATTAGAAAAACAACATGATATGTGCCAAGATATGTGATCTCTCATACACAAACATTACTGTTCACTATTTATCATTCACTTTCTTGGATGTTGGGACCATCAATTTGCCAGCTGAATACTGTCGTCAATGAGGAGAGATTGAATCCATATTTGTCAATGGTAACAATTAAGGCAATGGTAGGTTTTGGAAAGTTCAAGATGTCACATTTCTGCCTGTAGATCATTGGATCAGCGGGACTCTTTCCAGTATGGTTTGGCTCGTTTCCATGTAACCCCTCTTTATGGTCATTACGCTTGGAGAAGCGGCTGGCAGCTTCAGGGACATTTACCATCCCCAAATGCCCTTTTACCACAGTTCATCTCATTATACTACCTTGTTCACTGCCAAATGAAATGGCCAGAACAGACGCACAATCCAATGTGTAAACTCGGGATACTTTTGCATTTTAACAGGCATTCAGGATTCAGATTTATGGACCATGACAGGTTTGCAGATCTAATAATTAGCAATGTTTCCACAGAGCTCGCATCAATAGATTCTATATCAAAAACATGCACTACAAGTCTTCAGCATAAATATTTTAGGACATGGCACCTGCATGAGCATATCTCTGCATTGATCTACTCCTTGGAATAGGAGAGATTAATAAAAGGAACTTTACTTGCAGTCCAGGATCTCTACAACATGGTGTTTAGAAAATAAATCATCTCACAATCAACTGATTCTTTTATCGATTGATGGTTCTAAACTCCAAATAAAGATATTTGTGAGTCGTGACAATGCCTTGAGTGCTATTCATCATTTTCTTCCTAACAACAGTTCCAACATGGCATGCTTGTTTGCCTTGCAATTGTTTTATTGGCAACTATTGTTTTCTCATTTCTGGTCCCATTTTCTCCTCTCAAAGAGTCTTGATGTGCATGTTATACGCATCCCCAACATGATGTACAAGTCAGACTATTCAATGTAATCATCAAAACTAAAAGTAAAATCACAACTATTTTACAGCCATCAATCTTTAGTTGGAGCTGTAATACTGTGCTGGGATATCCTGCATGTGTTGTCTTATTGAAACACAAACTCAAGCAAATTCCATTGAGATAAAGAATATTATTTTATGCTAGTGAGTAAGCAGGCATAACTAACTAAATTTTGTGCATTCCTCAGCTACACAAGTGAGGATTAATCTACAGTACTTAGGAAGGGCCTCTGAGGGCAACCTTGGCCTAAAGGGAGGAGGAGAGGGATGGATTACACAGCAACCTGCATGTATTTCAGAGTTTTCATGCCTGAAATTTGTGTTAACGCTTATTAATCTATTGAATAAAAATTACCCTTAATATAAATATTAAGCACTTTAATATTGATGAAGACTAATTAAAGCAAAGCAATCTATGCAATGTGATGCTGGATGTTTGCATTTCCATCAGATGAAGCAGTTTCTTTATAATAAAGCTTAGTGCAAATTATATTTGCTCACTGTAAAAGTGAAAAAGAAAATTAAAGCTGCAGAATATTAAGCAGATAAAGAGTAGGACCTGTTAAAATCAGCTGATGTCAAATCCTATAAAAGCTCATTGAAGTTCATTTCAACAAGATTTAGTTAAAGGAGAGATTTTCAGAGGTAGATAACTTCTTAGCATGACACACACAATCTTTGGTTTTATAGATCTTGGATGGATGCTAAACTTCTATATCTTCAAGTCAATTAAAAAACGATCTGTCTTTTATTTTTATGAATAAAAGGTCAGAAATAATTATTCTTAATCCCCAGTTGTCAATCATCCTCATTCTAGATTTTATCTATCATTGTGCATTGATACATAGCATTATGTATTTTGAGATGCATCACATTTTGTCATTACTTGGTATGGAGGTGACTTGTTGATGGTCCTCAATATTTGGCATGTAACTATCTTGTGCTTCGATCTATCATTGAAGTCTACATGGCAGCTATTGCTATGACAGGGTCAGAATTTTGATTGCAAGAAAGCCATAAAACAGATTCTGTAAAGCTTGACATCTTTCATTTGCAAAAGTTCTTTCTCCTTTCTCTTTTACTACTGCAAAAGCATCTCCATGCAAGACATAACAATGAAGAGTCATAGCTTGAGGACAAGTGGAAACTCAAAACTGAGGAGTTCACCCACGGAAATATCAAGCCAGAGGTGAATAATATAAGGAAAAAGGGTATAAAGAAAAATGAAAACTAAGATTACACTTCCAACATAGCTTCCATTAAGTGTTATGAAAGAAACCTTCAGTTGAAAGGTGGTGATGATGGTTCTCAGCATAGTAGCTAGTAGATCTAGACAATATATGTCTGGATAACACCAATACACAATCCAGGCAAAATGCCTTCCAACATAGCAACAAATTTAGTGGATGCAATGGAAACCTACATAAGTAATGATTGTTACTTTGAAGTTTGAAGTTTAAATCTCTTCAGAAAAAGTACCATGTGGACACCAAAGACAATTGTAGTTGAATGATTTGATACACTCTTCAAAGTTAGCAGGTGTGAAAGAAAATCAAAAGAGGCTGATTGCTAAATTAGAAAAATAGATTAGATTGCTTGTCACCTCAACATTCATTTAGCGGAGCCAATATACAGAGATGAAGCTACCGCATGTTTATTTGTTGTGTGTTTCTTAGGCTGCAATCTCTAAGTGCTCGGCTTCTTCCTGAGTTTGTATGTTTAGTTTTATCTGATCCAGATTCCAATCACTTCTTATATATAGAACCATCTGAAAGAATACATATTTTTAACTGCAAAATGGCAGTAAAAAGTTTTTTAAGATAACTGAAAATCAGTTGAACAATGAGAACTGGCCAAACCACGGTACACCAATATCCCTCTATATCCTAGAAGTTATAATGATTTCAAGTGGATGTTAGAAGCTTCCATATAGTGCCAGCCACATAATATCAGTTAATAACTACTAGTAACAAAACATGTAGAACAATTCTTAATCCAAGGTAGTACTAATATAAAAATTATGCAACCTAAATTTAATCAGTTAGCAGCTGTATTTATTAATGTTGCATAACCTGAAAAAATCTTGAAAATACAGAGGGAAGAGAAGAACCAAGCTACTAATTAGAGACATCAACCCCCTAAAACAGAAGTGAAAATTGCAAACCCGTTGCAGTTTTGCATGCTATCCACGCTCTGTTGCTATTCGTACATTATGTTGCCTTTAGGGAACGCTGATATAAATAATGTGAATAACCACCAGGTCTTGGGAAACTAGAGGAAGGATACATCATGTTCTTAATCTTAGGTTGTCCATTAGTGTTCCTGTTTGCATCGGTAAATGATTGTCTCTTTCCAAATTGTTCACTATCCAAATTCCTTGATGTATCTTTGGTAACCTGCAACTCTTCTAGTGCTTCAACTACATCAGTCATAGTAGGCCTGAATTTTGCTTCTGTACAAAGACACTGATAAGCAACCATTGATACTGTCTTGGCACTCTTCATTGAATATTGACCATTCACTCGAGTGTCTATAACCCGAAACAATTTGTGCTTATCATTCAGATAAGGTTTTGCCCATTCTACTAAATTCTGCTCCCCAGGAGCACGGTTCTTATCTAAAGCTCGTCGACCAGATAGCATTTCCAGTAAAACAACACCATAGCTGTAAACATCACTCTTTGCTGTCAAGTGACCTGTCAGCATATATCATTCAGTGAAAAGCGTTATCAGAAATGATTCTGATTAAGCACAAGGAATTTATTTGAAGCAGACAGAATGGTGATAAATTACTTCCTATATCATATTTGATGAACTATGCATACTAAGAACTATTAGCTAAATGTCTGCCCAAGAAACTGAATCTTCAACCACCTGTTGCCACATATTCAGGAGCAGCATAGCCATAAGTCCCCATGACCCTTGTAGAGACATGTGTTTTATCACCAGTTGGACCATCCTTGGCTAGGCCAAAGTCTGAAAGTTTGGCATTATAATGCTGCAGAAGTCACAAAATCAAGCACGGAGTTAACTAACAAAATATTCAAGGTTAGATTAAATGGGATCAATTGGAAGCAGTACTCCAGCTACAATACTGTGTGTGAGAGTTGACATACTGAATCAAGTAGGATGTTTGATGTCTTGAAATCACGATATATTACTTGCTTTTCTGCATTATGGAGAAAAGCAAGCCCCTTGGCAGCTCCAGTGGCTATTTTTATCCTTATATCCCAAGAAAGTGGCTGGTAGTTAGAGCCTCCTACAAAAAAAATTAAAAACCAGAAATATCATAAGGTCCAGATCATCAAAATCAACAAGTCAGTCCAGTAATATTTCAGGGAGAACCCTAAATGAGTAGTTCCTGCAAATGAAACTGTGGGAATTTAACCTAACTTGCTTATGTAATTGTTACAGTTCTTACAAATCAAGAATTAAGTAAACCTATAAGTAAACTCTGAAATAATAGTCTACAATAAATTGGCATGAAATTAGGACATGCCAACTATGACCAAACTCAAGGCAAGGCAGAAATTAGTCCCCTCTTATTGTTTGAGCTGGTAAAAGAAACCAAAAGACCAAAACTGACAACTGACAAATCATAGAAATGAACATATGTTTTTGCAAATTGAAATGGATATGGCAACCTGTTTTGATGCCATCATGGACAAAATTTGTGTCAAGATAGCAGCATTTTCGCAGAGAGGGAAGTACTCACTTCTAAATAGGTGATTCTCCAAACTCCCTTTTGACATAAACTCATAAACCAATAGGCGATGATCATCTTCAGCACAGTATCCAGTTAGCTTCACAAGATTAGGGTGGTAAAGTTGACCCAGATAATTCACTTCTGTCTATTCACAAGGGAAACCAAAACAAGTCATGCCCTCATATAGCATTTCAGTTTTCAGTCTTTAAAAAGTGATTATGCTAATGTACCTTGAGTTTTTTTTAAAAATCTAAATTTAAAAAAAGTTAAAAACGGGTGAGGATTAAGAAAGACAATTATGTTGTAAAGCTCCAATTCGAATAAGTACTTACCAGCCATTCCTTATGACCTTGCAAACTTTCTTGGTTCAGTTTCTTCACAGCAATAACCATGCCCACACCTGGTTTGCTTGCCGTGAAACCTTGTTCATCAATCCATCCCTTAAAAACACAGCCAAAGCCTCCTTCTCCTAAAAGATGGTCTGGCCGAAAGTTCCTTGTGGCACTCTTAAGTTCATTAAAGGTGAAGGACTTCAGATTAGCTGAGGGGAGAATTTGACCTTCGGACAAAGGATTTGACAAGTTACTGCTATCTGTCCTATAACTTAGAGACGACATGCTTTGAGTTGAATTACTGGAGGATCTGACATCTTTGCTGGTAAACTTTGAGTTTCCTATAAAACATCACAATACAAATATACATGAGCAGATTAGAAAAGATCTACAGGAATCAGGAATCTGATCACAAAGAAAAATCAAGTTAAGATATAAATGAACGTAGAAAAGTTGACTTCTTTGAATTTAATATGGTCAGACTCGGGATTCAAATCCAAATCCATGCTTATTGAGGGTATCCAAGTACAAAGCTAAGCTGCAGGGAAATTCTTTGGCATTCCGTGGAATACATATAATTTTAAGAGATCAACATAGCGTTATTTCTGTATAACCCACAAGATGATTTGCCCAGCTTGGAGTTGGCATAGGCTTGAAGAGTTGGCAAGGCTTTTAGTACAACCTTGTTCACCTTAATAAAAACTTTAAAGGCATCCCTTTCAAGTGCATCTCAAGCCAGTAAACAATGTCTTGAAAAGAAAAAAGGGTCGCCCAAAAAATCTGCGAGATAGATACCCTGGGTAACCTTTCTATGCTACTAGGCATTAAGGATTCTGTACAAACTAGATGACAATATGGGATTGACGAGACCGGCGCTTGAAAATTGGTACCCATTCATCTCCATAACCTGCTAAATTCATCTACACCATCCATTCTACAGTTCTAAACGCATTCATCATCCCTGTGCAGTGTGGACATACTATATTCCTACAGAAATGCCTTCGAAACTATTGATAATGATGTAAGCCTAAGAGAAAACATTACAAACCAGTTTACAAATTTTCATGCAGATTTTTCTACTTGAAATAAGTATGCAGATCAGTCAAATGGGCATACTAAACAGCTGAATTCCTATAAAAATACCAGAAAAAAGAATGCTGAAATTTCAGGTTATACTTACCAGATGGTGATGGGCTAAGTTGAGTTGGAACCTCAGCTTTCAGAGCAGCTTCAAAACAATTGCCCATGGAGTCAAACGGCAGGAATCTTCAGACCCACATCCCTGCTTGCCGTTTTTTCACAATTTGTTTCAATTGGGTTACAGGAATTTACAGCAATTTTTATCCAGCTAATGACAGATGCATGTCTGAACATTCATTGTACCAATCAATTTGAGCAACAAAACAGTAAAATATGAGATTCGTTGTGCAGAAGACCGAATCCCAATATATTTTGACTACCAAAAACTTATTTTCCCCCACACCATAGTTTTGATTCTTTCAATGCTCCTACAGGAGTCCTCCTTAGTGATACTTTGTTTGCATGGACCCATTTCAGTTTTATTTTTCCTCGTATGAATTCAAAGGTCATTCCATTGAATTTTACTTTTACTCCATTGACTGGTTCCATCAAAGCCTTCCTAAGTTCTTAGGTGGCATTTCAACCAGTCCTCTATAAAGCTTGGTATGCTATTCCAGTCAAATAAAGTGTCGTATTTTTTTCTTAACATTGTTACTTTGCTTCACATGAGACTCATGGGAATGAATGCTCTTGTTCTATTAGGGAACAGTTTTCAAAGCCTTTCACCCTCTTCCAAAAGGCCTGGTTTTTCTCAATCACCCTATAAACAATTAATTGGGCCTTTAGCCATATGGTTACATTTTTCTTTATATCATGCTTTCAAATCTTCATTGGGAGGCGCATTTACTTGAGTTAAACAAGCAAGCTAACTGGCATTCATGACTGATTATCAAATATACAATGTACTTTATATATTCTCTAACACTCTTTTCGAGGAAATCAATTGTCTTCTTTGCACTTGACTTTTAGTGAGGCAAGTAACTTGTATTTGAATAAGTCTTTCCTATCTTAAAATAAATTTATATTTTATAAATAAATTTTATGTAGAAAATGCTTGAGAGATACTAAATTGAAAAATATTTAGTATTCTTCAAAAAAAAAAATTAAATCTACATTTCTTAAATTTTTTGTTCTTATGAGATCACTTTAGTTTTGAGATAGATAATAGAAATAAAATGGATATTGCAATCAAATGGAAGATAGGTGTGTATTTAGTTCTAAATAAATGTTGTTAATGTCATTTTAAATTAATGTATAGTTGTCAAAAGACTAATTGTCTTGGTTTGACAAATGTTTTGGAGTTTGAGTCATCAAAGAAAATAGTGTAGATCGATTTTGAATCTTATGAGTTCTATCTCAACTATTGTGAATCTAATCTAACTTATGGAATTGATTTGGATCACCTAAACTATTATGATATATATATGCCTAATAATTTATTCATCTATGCCCTCTCCATATCTAAATCTAGCAACGATTGAATTAATAGTGATAAGAAAGATCAAAGATAATATTTGCAAACTTATATATGACCTATATGATGATGGTATAGATTTGATTTCTTTATTACCCCTTAGAATTGAAGTGTATTATACTTATTATTGTGGGATTCTTACATCCCTCTAGCATGTGTTTAAGTACACAATTAATATCTTTAAATACCATGACGTAATAACATGTCACATGAACTGTGTGCTATGTTGGCTCATAACAGCTAATGAAAGGGGTGAGAAAAATTAAATTTTAATTTAATGTTTAAGAATATAGAGACCATGAATGTGCTCCTCGAGATTAACCTAGATCAATGTTTAGTCACATGAAAATTATCTATAAGGATAAAGTGATTATGTTGAGGTGGGATATAAAATAAATGTTAATGGGGTAAAATGATCATAGATAGGAGTAAGGGCATGAACCAAATTAAACACATGAGTATGTGGGCATTCTCATTAAGGTGGAGTGAAAATAAATTGGAAATGTTATGGGTATGTTAATTTCACCCTTTTAAGTGTAAATATTAAAATTAGTCAAATCAAAAAATATTTGTATAAAATAGGCTAAGAAATCAAAAGCATGTGTAGTTGTAATGTTGACAATTACATACCAATGTCATTTTCCCTATGTTTTGGGCTCACTTTGGTTTAGAGCATCCTAATGTAATAAACAACTTACAAGTGATATACTTTTGCATGAGTTTGGCACATAATCTCTTTTACAAATCTTATCATCACTCGTCCTCATAGATCAACCTTAGTCCCTAGGTCTATTTTTGGAGTGTGAACTTGAACTAGTTCACTTGTGTAATCACTAATATGAACCTTGAGCTTTTAAAATTAAAATTATATTTTATGTCACTAACTCCTTGTTAATAGCCATTCTGAGCTAATCTAATACATATTTGTTTTTATTTGTGTGAGCTTTGCTAGTACTTATTTGTTGTCGCATTTAAGAATATTTATTCATTCATTTTAAAATTATCGAGAAATCTATTGATCACATGTAGAATTAAATTTTTAAAATAGAATAATAAAATTATAGTACGATTATAAGAAATATACCTTAATACATGTCACCTTAGGTCCATTATACACATGGTTGTTGCCTTTAACTTTTTCCTTAGAATTGTGAAGTTGTCTGAACTAAGATTTTAATTTAGAAGGATACAACACTTGTAACCACCTAGATTTGGTCTGCTCTGACCATAGACCCTATTTGCCCTAAGTGTGATCATACGCCCAATTATGTCCAGACAACTCTTCAATCAGCAGTCATAATTCTCTCGAATCAAATTTAATCTCCTAAGTGATCTAATCACCAATTTACATTAATCACTTTAGCCAATCCAATCAAATCAATTCAATTCAATCAATTCAAATCATAACCTGGCTAAGGTAGTTAATTTAAAAGGAATTAATAAAATCCTATTTATACCTCATCACTTGCAAAATCAATCCCCTGGCCTAATTTATTCAATTAATTATTACAAAGCAATCAAAAGCTTAAATGATTAATTAAATCCCTATTATTGAGTGAATATGTTATTACAACAATTCATTTCATTAATATTCCCTCTAACCTAACCAATCTCAAAATACCTAACCATGAGTTCAAACTCATCCCAACCCCTTCTCACATGCTAATTCTTCTTAATTAGCTAATTAACCCTAATTAGCTAATCCC
>MU226990.1:2012769-2067783 GCA_018584345.1 Thuja plicata
ATCAAGGTTTCCCCATAATCATATTATGTGTTATGTGATCTTGTGTTAAGCTTCAAGTGATATCTAATTGATTTATGTTTAAAGTGCTGAAATTGAATAATTAGCTAAACACTGATTCACCCCCCCCCCACTCTCAGTGTTTCCAACAATTGGTATCAGAGCTCTGGTCCTCTAAGAGAAAATTTTAGCCACTTGAGGAGATCATGGATTCAGCAGAAGTCAAACATCTAAAAAAGAATCTTGAAGTAGCCCTTGAAGATCTAGACAGATCTGAGAAAGAAAATGAAGAACTTAAACTAAAATTTGATGGCTCACAAATGCTTATCAAGAAACTAAGGAAATATCTGAAAGATTGCTCTACCAATGATTTGAAACTGAATGAAGAGAACATGTCTATAAAAGATAAGATAGAATAATTGAATGATCAGTTAACTGATAGCCTAACAACTATTGAAGAGAAGAACAAAGAAAATAAACAGTTAGATGAAGAACTCATGCAAACCAATATGAAAATCTTGGAATTGGAAAACATCAAGAATAAGATTGAATCTGAATTATCAGGAGCAAAAGACAAGATTGAAAAAATACACACAAGTTCTAATTTAATTCAATCACAACTTTATGCACAAAAGCTAAAAGTTGATACCACTGGTATGGGATACAGTATAGCTCAAATTGAGATCAACTCATTACAAGAAAGAAAGAAATCTCAAATAGAATCTTCAGAAGAAAAGAAAACTAAGAATCATGAAGAGACTAAAGCAGAAGACAAGCACAAGGTAGTCATCTGCACTTGCTATGCCTATAACAAGCATGGACACTTGGCAAAAGATTGTAAGAATGTAAGACCCTTCAATGGTTACTGTTACTCCTACAATAAGTTTGGTCATAGGGTTATTCAATGCAAAACAAATCAAAGGAATCAGCCACAACTGAACCAAAGGAATCAAACTCAATTCAATCAGAGAAATCAACCTCAAAGAAACTTGTAGAACAATACATGTCAGATATGTAATTACAATGGACACACAACCAAGAAATACAACATGATGAATAAAAACATCAAACCTCCTATCATTTTTCATTCATGTGGAAAGGCTTGACACATCTCAAGGTCTTGCAGATCAAGAATAAAAGGACAAGAGAATACTAAGAAGTCTTTATTTGAAGAATCAGGAGAAGTTAAGTTTGTGGAAGCTAAAGCTAAATCAAACAAAATATGGGTCAAAGTAAAGAAGGATAATGGAGAGAAGAAGGTAGTAGATGCATCCTCAGTGGAAACACCTTCTACTTCTGGATAGTTGACCCTCATGGTCTTAGGAGGAGCTACTTTAGCTCTGAACCCCTGCGTAGCTAGTATACTCACCTCTGAGTATGCGCCTATGGATTCATGCATGTGATCACAAATTAAGGTTGTATGCATTCATGCATTGCCTTTAATTCATCCAAAACAAAGTTTGAAATTCTCTCTATAAACAACTTTACGACAATGAGCATTAAATGCAATTGATCTTTATATAAATTGGCAAAAGATCTTAAAAACCTCACTTTGCATTTGAGATTGAAGCATTCAGAAAGAAGATAAGCATCAAGCATCAAAGCACCACAGCTTAAAGGATTATTTGGTTTGTGAACAAATTAATGATTGGATCAAAACCCTAGCAGTCACATCATTTCAGAATCATCATGAAACCCTACTTAACCTAGTTGCAAGTAAGTATGGCAACCCCTGTTGTATTTGACATTTCTAAGAGGAAGAGATTTTGTTTTAAGAAGCATCCATTCAAGTCCATACTAGATGATGATGAAGGAGCATTCTCTAGGACTCCGCTTGGAGTTGTACATGTGGAAGACATCCGCGCATATGTTTATTGCAAGAAGGAAATAGTTGGAGACAACAAAATTGCATCTCTCATGGGTTCTATGATGAAATCAGACTATACATTCAAGGATGAATACGTGCATCTCACTGATAACCCTATCTTTGAGTATTCCAATGTGCACAAGTTCTATGAGCCAAAATGGGTGAATATATTACTGAGCAAGATACATGATGATCTATACTAGATAGGTGAGGTTCATGTCCACATCACTACAGATCTAATTCATGAGATGACTGGACTTCCTAAGACAAGACTAGCTCTTCCTACTGGCAAGGATGTTAAGAATCAGGTTGAACAAGTCTACTTATCTAGAAGTGATAGGCGCAGCATGACTGTTGATCCCATCAAGGAGAAAGACATAAAACTACTCACTATGATACTTGCATACAAGTTTCAGCAAGCAAGCAGACTGAATAGTGTGTCCGCAGCAATAGTTCTGGCAGCAATAAGGATAGTAAGAGATAACACTCAGTACAATCTCTGTGAAATATTTCACACACAACTGATAGAGAATATCAAAGCCATTAAGCATGAAAAGAGCAAGATATTCAGGTTTGGCTCTTTGATCATCTATTTATACTTCCACATTGTTGGTAAAGTTGCAAATCTTTACCTAGATAGGAGCAAGCCTACTATGTCTCAAATATCTCTAAAGCTACATCAGAGAATAGTGCAAAATACTCTATGGACATGGATATCAAAACTTTCAGGATCAAGATGCAGAAGAGGTTCAGGATACCTGAGAAGATAGTTGAGAAACACAAAGACACCATATGCTTCATGGTGGAAACTGACTGTACTTGCATGGAGGCAGTTGAGCCTAGGACAAAATGGATTCACCCCCTTGGTTATAAAGTCAAAGAACATGTTTTGGAAAGTTATGCACAAGTCCTCCTATCTGCGCCCAAGGATCCCAATGAACCTAGATGGGGCACTTATAGAGAAAAGACAAATCAAGTTGATTATATCTTATACAGTCCTGACAACAAAAGGAAGGCATCAAGGATTACCTCAAATATCCTAAAAGTTCATGTTATCACATAAGAAGATCTTGATAGAGCTAGAGAAGCTAAGATGTCCAAAGAACTTGAGAAGACTCCCACAGAAGTTAAAACATAAAAGATTGATGATATGCCTAAGAAGAAGAAGAAGAAATCAAATGAAGATAGATCTACACCATCAACTACCATTGATCTGGAAGTATCTCCACCATCAGTACTTAGCAAGATGGCTAGAAGGAAGAAGCAAGTTCCCACAAGTCATCCATCCTCAAGAACTACAAGGAGCAAGGTAAAGAACACACGAGCCCCTCCTGAGGTAGGTTTCAGACCTAGTCTTAATGTCTTAAGGAACAAAATTGTTAATGAAGGAAGAATAGAATCTCTCAAGAATGTATATGACAAATATCAAGAGATAGACAAATCAGAGATTCATTCTATGATCATCTCTCACATGATTAAGTTCAAAAGGATAGTATTGGAACTTAAAACTATCATACCAGACAACGTATGGAACATACTTGATATGTTAAAGAGTTAAAAAATTGAAGAGGATATGAGAATAAGAGAAGAAACATTGGTTAGCCTTCTCCCAGTGTGCTCACATGATGAGAAAGTCATTCTGTTGGATTTAGTAAAGCCGCACCTAAGAACCAAAACAAGAATTCTTCATATCATGAAAAAGGAGTATGATCTGGTTGGTGAAGAGACTCATAAAGAATTTGAGTGGGTATTTCTAGATAGAAATATGTATCCATCAATGATGCCTACAACTAAGGCAACTCCAGTTCCTCCTAAACAGGTTGCAGAACTAGTAATTCAGAATGCACCTAAGACAAGTCCACAGGTGTCAGCGCCCTCAGTCTCAATAACTTCTGATACAAAAAAAGATTCAGGGGATGCTATAGTAATTGATAATATCAAGATATCCATGACAACCTCTGATAATGATATGGAAGAAGTTGATAAAGCATTTGTAAGCACTGAAGAAACAAAGAAGGTATGCACTAATGACACATCATTACAGCAAGATGAAGTCCCCCCTAATGATTCAACAGATCTGAATAAAGAATAAGACAATGAAACTAATGAGATACCAGCTATGGAAATCCCAGTAAAAATTGAATGCATGGATAATAGTCAGAATACTATATTCACACCATCCATTCAACCATCAAACTCATTGTTGTCAAGTTTAACTCCTGACTCAGCAAGTCTGGATGCATGGGGAGAAGAAGATTTAATAAAGATCAGTGTGCTTGCCATGGAAAAAGCCAAAGAGAAATAGGTTATGATAAACCCTCTCTTCTTGGAATCAGTAAACATTTTGAATTACCTAGTGCCTGCAGACAAGAAAGTAGCAAAAATTCAATCAATTGATGATGTAGACATCATCCTAACAAGCTTCAAAACACATTTTACAAGCTTAGTAGACTCAGCCACAAGAATTGAAAAAGATGAGTATAAAAAGGAGAGATTAAATGAAATGGTAAAGAAATTTACCTTAGATCTAAACTCATTAAAGATTGGTCGGTCTATGTTGAAAGAATTGGTAGCAAAAGGCAGGAAGGTTATAGCAAACTGCATGGACAGATGCAAACTCACCTCTGAACACATCAAAAAGATAGAGGTAGATATTTTGGTTGATAGTGTTAGAAAATCAGTTGAAACATCCACACAACACATGAACATCTGCAACAATATCTATCAAGGTCAATTGGACAAGATAGAAAAAGCTAAAATGGAGATCAGTAAGATAAGGATCAGGTAGACTCAATTGAGAAATGCACTTGCGCCCTCCTTAGCAATTCTGGATGAGAATATTAAATAGATTGATGCAACCATTGCTACCTACAATCAAGGACCAAGCATGGATTTGACAAATATGGAAAATCTTACATATGCCTTATGCGCCCAACTACAAACAATTGATGCACTAAAGGCATTCTGGCAGCAATAAATGAAGAATCTTCAGATTGTATATCCAGATGTATACACGGAGTGAGTATGTAGAAACTTACAAGTATTTTGACACCTTTGTCATTAATGTCAAAGGGGGAGTAATGTATATAATTAATAAATTATATATGAGGAATAATGTATGTATATGTTAAAAAGATAAGAATATACAATTTTTGGGTGTTAGTCGATTTTGAGTAACTTGGCCACATTCCTTTGTTGCCATTAATGACAAAGGGGGAGATTGTTGGAAATTTGAATCCCAGGGAGTATATGGATTATTTTGTCTTATCATTATGGAAACAAAGTCATATGAAGTTTTGACAGTAAAGTATGAAGTGAAAATTGACTAAGTGTAGAAGATAGAGCATAACAGTGACTTGCAGTCGATAAAGGCATCAACACACGTGTGTACGATCACATCAGGTAATGTGCATTCAATCTTAAGCTCTATGGTATGTTTTTATGCTTATCCTATACACACATGGTATGGAATGGTAGTACATACAAGTTACAGAAAGAACAAGTACACTAGCAGTTCAGAATACAGAGTATGAAGCCGACTTCATGATTTTGATTAGCGTGTAATCTTTTGTTATGTAAAGGCTAAGTGCCTATTGTAATAAGTTTGTAATAATGTATTAAACACTTTTGTAAACATGCTTAAGCCAATTTTTTTGGAAGCATTGTGAATGTTGTTTTTGGGCTGACTAAGGTCTTGTTTATAGTCGCGTCTATTTAGGCATAAACATATATATATATATGCAATGTAAAGATATATTGTGTGTGTCGATGAAATAGATAGAGAAGTCATACAAATAGAGAAATATGAAGATATAAAAATGAGATAGAGCCCTTAAAGAAGATAAGAGCATAAGCGCATAACTGAAACTGATCATACATCTGTGTCGCATACATCAGTTCACTTTTGGATATAGTGCATATCTATTCACAAGAGGTTGTAGCCTTATTTCTTATTGAGAAGTGAGCTCTTGGATAGTGAGTCCTCACCCCTAATAGGGTTGTTTGTAAAAGACTCCTAATAGGGTTAGACCCTCAACCAGGTCATTGTACTTGCATTGTAAAGACTGCTCCTAACGTGGCAAAGGAACTTTAACAGGTTCATTATACTAGTACAATATTTGTGGGTACTAATTCCCACCGAGGTTTTCCTCTAATCAAGGTTTCCCCATAATCATATTATGTGTTATGTGATCTTGTGTTAAGCTTCAAGTGATATCTAATTGATTTATGTTTAAAGTGCTGAAATTGAATAATTAGCTAAACATTGATTCACCCCCCCCCCCCCTCTCAGTGTTTCCAACATGAACAACATACATCAGTTTGCCAATCATGGATCTATATAAGGTCTGATTTACTTCATTTGTCTTATCTTATTTTTTTAGCTTGCATCCAGTAGCCATAGGTGTTCCAACTGGTTTGGAATCTTCCATCTTGAATATCTTCAACACTTCCTTGATGTATTTGGACTGAGTGATGTAAATGCCTGCATCTTGTTGAAGAATCTATAGACCAGGAAAGAATTTGATCTCTCCAAATATATGCATTTTAGATTCCTTGCTCATTTCATCAGCAAAGGATTTCCATAACAATTAATTCCCTCCAAAAATGATATCATCAACAAAAATTTTAGCAATTAGAATATTACCATCGGTAATGCAAAACACTAAAGTAATGACTCATAAACACAGTGACACGTGGATTTTTAATGTGGAAACCCTATTAAGGGAAAAACCACTTGGGACCAGTAACCCAAAATTTTAACTCTTCTGAAGTGAGCTCGGTGAAGAGCCAACCCTATTAAAGGTTACAAACACACTGTTAGGTGTGACCTTGTTAGAGGATTTAAAAGTTTAGTTTGTTACTTGATATCGGGCATCTCTATGCTACCATCCTTGATCAAAAAATCACTTGGCCTGTCAATAGGTATCTAGAATCTCATGCTATCTTCATGATAAAACTTTTTGATACTCCATTGGATGTATTTCAATATAGAAAGGATCTTTAAATCCCGCTCGGTTAAGAGACTTTGTGAATCAATGGTTAAAATGAAATAGTATGATCTGTTCACATATACAACTTATACTTGCAGATTTTTAGATCTATTGTAATCTCACAAACTATTCTGATCAATATAACTCTGTCTATACATTTTCTCCACTTTAATTCTTCTTGGTGATGCTATGCTCTGTTACTCAGTGTCCGCAGAATTCTTTAGCTCTTTCCTCAGCTTGTTGACCAGTACTGTATGAAGTTGCTCTTCATCAGTTTCTCTTTAGCATCCTTTTTTTCTTTTTCTCTCCACACCAATTCGTAATGAATTGATTTGTCTCTTAAATAAACATGATATCACCGTTGTTAGGTTCTTGATCTTCTTGATCTTCACGTGATCCATAATTATCGCCAATTAGATTTAAAGAAAAAATCTTGTTTTATCTCGCTGAGATCTTTTTCCAACTGGAAAAATTAGCTTTAAATCAATTACTTATCTCTAGCTTATCTTGTCGGTGAAAACAATGATAACTACCAGTTAACTCTTTATTTAGCTCTGCTAACTAGATATTTTGTCATTTTTGAACTCAAGTTAATTTTGGTTTAACTCTCTGATAGCGTCAGTCAACACTCTAGTTCTCCATTGGTTTACACTATGTTTCTGGCCGTCGAGTTTTCTTGTGATTCTAATCGTCGGTAATGCTAGCTGCTTTTCTTGCTCAGGCATCACTGTGACTTGACTGTTGATGATCTCTATCCATCGGATTCCGTTGTCTGTCGATGTTTGTAGTCACAATGTGAATGTTTGTCTTTTATGCATTACAGAAATCATAATCTTTATCTCTCTGATTCTCTGAAGTCTTGGACACTTTGATTATAACCGATTAGATTATATCAAGTTGACATTAATGACAATACAATCCATTAACTGATTTAATGTCTTGAATTATCCTTCTACATTTCGGTGATCAAATTAACATCTTCAAACATTCAATCAATTACATGTCATCAGTGGGAGCCTTCTGAGGAAGATAGAAGTGAATGGATCCAAGGCTTTGAGGAAAACTTGTATAGAAGCCACTTCAGGTATAGTATAGGTAGCCTCCAATTTTTTATGCATCTTGTGGAAGCGATGATTGAACATAGTGATTGTTTCATTGGAATCCTTCCTTGAAATTATGAATTGGTGGTGCAAAGTAGTGGGGTCCACATATACCTTGAACTAATTCAGGAATTTGGTTTCAAATCCTGGCCATGTAGAAATGGATCCGCGTGGTAAATTTAGATACCAGTTGTATGCAAAATATCCTAGTATGTATAGAAACAAATGGAAAAATACATCTTGGCGTGCAATCTCTTTGTGATTGCAAATTTCTTTGAAGGCACATACATGTTCCTCCATTGTTCACGATTCTCTATACATGAAAAAGGTGCAAAATTTGTCAGGATTTTTTGGCAACACAAGAAGTTGGCCGATGAAGTGCAATGTCAATCTTTGTGTATTAGAAAATAAATCCATTGGATGATGTTGTTGCAAATTTTGATTATGATTACTGGTTGTGGTAACAATCAGGGTAGCAATATGGATTTTTTGCCAAGTAGATTTTGTGACCCAGCGGGGTGGTGAGAGGGAGTCACTTTCAGTTTTCCCTTGTCACTATGAGCTTTTCAATAGTGGGTGAGTTCAAGGAACTCGCCCCTCTTTGGAGATGATCTGAGTACTCTCTTGAACTTCTCTTATGAGAAATTTCTAAAATTATCCATCCTGCCTTTGTTCGGCCCTCCTTCTAGCGCCAGCTATATTGAGCATTGTTTTTACACAAGTCAATTGCTAGGAATTTGAGATCCAAATTCCTCTCTTGAAAGAATAATGAGTTTACTCCAAAGGTTCTCCATGGTTGTGGTACAACTGCTTGGTAAACTCAGTTGAAGATAAATGTGAATGTTCACAAGGAGGCCTTTACTGGTACATTTCAACTTCAAGCTGCAAAACAAACTTTAGCACTTTTTGTATTTTCTAAATTTCCAATGTATGCAATTTCCTAACAGTGCAAATCTAACTTAAATAAACCTACAATGATTACCTTTTCTAACCAATTTCAAACAAAGATTAAAATATTTGAGTAACAAGAATTATAAGAAAATTTATGGAAATGAAAATCTAACAGACATAAACCATCATTAAATCATTCTTGCAAATTAAATGATGAAAAGGATGGAAACCCACGAAACACGAATCATACCAAATCAAAATTCCATGTTCAACAGATGCAATCTTTTTTTTACCCAAAGGCCATATTTTCCAAAATCTATCAAATTGTGAAGCCACTAGATGCACGCACACACAAGATGGATTTATCTTTAACTCATAGGACAAATCTTTTCAATCATTCATCACAACAACAAACTACAATTTAATTGATCATAGATTCATACACAATAAACACAGTTGTCTCTCTAAAATGGATGAACATGCATGCACACATTCATCAATTTCACAAAGATAGTAGAAGAATCACACCATGAACAAAGCACCAATAAAATATATCTTTATTACATCAAAAATTTGACCCCGATTACATTGTCTTGATCCAATATATAGTACTTCAACTACAAAACTTAGAAACCTGAGAATAGGGTTCCATTTACACTAAAATATTGATACTAGCCAAAATCCCCTTCAATTTTTGCACAATTTTCTTCACTAGGTACAAATTTTGGTTTCCCTCATCCTCATATAAGTATAGGTCTATTCCTATGAAGAAGTTATTTTTCTTCTCCACCCACTTCTTCTTCTTCTTCTTCTTCTTCTTCTTCTTAACATGACATTTACAGTTGGAGATCGACCTGAACTAGGAGATTTTCTTTGTGTGACTAGTGGTTAGTCATGAGGTGGAGATATGCTTCTAGTCATTCTTATCCTTGCTGGTTTAGCCTTGGGATTCAATCCATACACAACTGGGAGATCATGTCTATAGACTATCTCTAATTTTTGAGGGACTGCCTCTTTAAACCTGGGCATCACTACCTTTTCTCACTTTTGTTTGTCTCCTTTTGATGGTGGATCCAGTTGTGGATTCATTGGTATGGGGTCCATTTTGAATTGCCTTTTAATGTAGTCTTTAGTGGTATTTACCACATGCCTAGCATTGATTTATATCCTATCATTTTCTTCCTTATCTACTTCTATGTTCAAAATGGCCCTTGCATATATTTTGTCTTTATTGTATAGAGGATCCAATACATCTTCCATCTCCATGTCCCATATTTTGGGTGGAACGCGGAGCTCTAGGGATGGTTGTGCAAACTCAAGGGACATTCTTTTGTAGTCCTAGATCCTGACTTCATAGTCATCTATACTATTCATCCAATGATCCTCAAGGTGAGGCTCATGAACATAATTTATGCCCATAATATGACTATAAGTACCGATGGGGTCAAACTTGGTCCTGATTAATCCAAGTGGTTGTAAGGAACATTCATCCAACTCAAATGACAGAGACTTGCATATTCTCAAGTCATGTAGATAATGGGTACCAATTGACATGGGGAAGTCCCAACAATATTTATTCTTGTGTTTGATGTGTACGTAGGCATCAGAAAAAAAAATTAAAAAAAATATATAAAAGAGAGAAAGAAAAATATAATAGTGGAGAAGAGAAAATGGGAGAAGAGACTAGAAGAGGAAGGAGAGAACATAGAGGAGACAGTTTTTGTTGGAACACTTATTCATTTTTTCTAAGTGTTGTCATAAATGCCAAAGGGAGATATTGTTGGCAAGTGATCAATTTTGTGTAAATGTGATTCACTTTTTGGTTGTCATTTATGGAAACACATCTAAGTTTCAGATCGATTCCTATAAAGATAAGTTTTTCTGATTTAGAAATCGACTAAGTATAGAAGCAGAGATACAAAAGTATTTTGGATATCTAAGATCAAGATCGATGAACTAGAGATGAAGACAATATGGAGTATGTATGACCTCCACCAAAGATCAATTTGGTTTTGGTAATGTCTGCGGAAAGTTGGAAAGAATTAAAGACAGATAGACTGCAGCAGAACAATGATACAGAGAAGTTGGACAGTAGTGAAGAATAAGAGAGTATGACATGGACTCCAGGGAATCAAAGTTGGATTTTGGTTGTTGATAACCTACACATTGACTATGCAAGAGCGCTGACTATGAATTTTATATTTACTATATTAAATGTATTTTGTATTGAAGGTCGACTTTGTAATATTTGTAATATTCATAATATTCATATTGAAGGCCGACTTTGTAAAGTTGTGAGATATATATGTAAGATCATTTTGATAAAGATACATGTTGGAATGTTGATGGAGAGATGGATGAGTTGTTGAGCAAATAGAAGAGTAGAGAATGACAAGGATCATTGAAGAACTATAAAGGAACTATCCAAGCACTAGTGTTGCTTGTTTTGTTCATGACTGAGAACACTTTGTAAGAGTTGTAAGCTCAGTTGGCCCCTAACAGGGTGTTGTGAACCTTTAACAGGGTTGTAATTCCTTTAACAAGGAAATTTGCTATGTAATATTCAGCACCTAACAGGGCTAGGTCTCCTAAAAAGGACATTATACTTTAGTACATTCTTGTGGGTACCGTCCCCATCGGGGTTTTCCCTTGGCCAAGGTTTCCTCGAAAACAAAATATGGTGTTATGAGTACTGTGTCATTTTCTTTTGTTATTTTCTTTACTGCAAGTTTATGGTTAATGTTTAAATGGTTGAAGAATTTAATTAAGTGGTATAATATTGATTCAACCCCCTCTCAGTATTATCCAATCCTAACAAGACCAAGGTTCAATTTTTGCATGACTTATCTGGAGTCTCTCCAAAATACTTAGTAGATTGATCAACGAGATGAAGATACCGAGTTTGGGGTAGTAGGTTCTGTGTCACTCTGATGATATTTTTGGTGGGTGTCTTGTTGATCTCTTTGTTCATCAGTGATCATAAGTGAAAAAATCATGCATCTCGATATTGTGAGCTATGCTAAAAAATTCTCATCTGTGGAGGTCTTGTCAATATTCAATATCATCGTGTATTGTAAGTGATCAAACTGCACATTCTGATATCTCGATGGATGTCATTGGGGTAAGTTACCCTAATGATCCACCTTATCAATGATATAAAATGATCAAATGGTGGAGTCCAACAACGTTAGTCACGCTGATGACTTTGATTGGGCTATGCCTTGCCGATGTGATACAACAGAGTTCCTAGGAAACATGAAAATAGGACATCGTAGGAAGTCCTTCCAATGTCAATTTTCATAAGGCATAAGAAGAGACATTTTTTAGCATCCCAATTACATATGCTACCCTAATGGATCCCATTGGGGTAACATTTTTTGATGTTGGTTTCATTGGGTATTGAAAGGGGAAAATATTGCCTTTTGATGATCTATGCTACCATGATGGATCCCATCGGAGTAGGTCTTTGCAAAATGAACCGATGGAATTCCTAGGCGTAGTGGCATTGTCTTATGTCATACTATTTGGTTTCATTAGGGAGGCTTCCTATGAGTTTCATTGATAATAGGTTTTTCATGTGAGAGGTGCATTATTGTTCATTGGTAGAATTTATCTAGGCTTTTCTGATGTTTGATGGTGGTTGAAAATGAATCTTGTGCTCAGTTTGGGGGTTGTTCATTGGGGAAATTTTTTGACAAGAATGCAATCCATTTGGGCGCCAAAGGACACAGAGGGTGATTTTGGGAGATTCTTAGCAACATGTAATGATAGACAAATAGAGCAATGATGCCCTCAACTTCCGTAGTGACTCATTTTCCTTATTGACTCATTTTAGATGGTACCATTATTTCCTAATAGTATCTTGATCTAATCCTAAGCTGTCCATTCATGCTCATTCGTTATTGTAGACAACTCTTGAGGCCATTTTCTAGATGCCATCAATTTTTTTATCTAATATATTGCTGAAAGAGGCTATAGTTATTACAAAATGGAAATTATTGACTACTAGGGAATTCATTTCACCCCTCTTCCTATCACTTCTGGGTGCTCATCTTATGGATCAGATTCCTTCAAATATGTATGTTCTCATCTATAACTCAACCCCAGTAAGGGTTTAACCTCATGTACAATCTGGGTTATGTCTGAACCCTATAAAGGAAAATTTTGTTTATATATCTTCTGAGTTCTTTTCTATTTTCGCTTACAGTAGCATTATGCTCTGCAAATGTAATTTCCTTATGGATTTCATTAATGAAATATTAATTTTTTGCCTCTTCTCACCATTTAGTTATCAGTGCATATTTCTTGCCTTTTGTTAATGTTTCTTCAATATTTTCTTAAGTTCATATTTTGTATCTACTTTTCTTATGAATGTTGTACAAGTGAATGCATACTCCTTGTAGCATCTCATTGGTTCTAGTGTGAATATGAGTCTTTAAGAAATAGACTAGAGTTGAGATTAGTGTGTATGTTGAGGATTTTGTTTATTTCAAGTGCAGATATACGTGGGAATAGTAACCATAAATCAATTTGTTACATCACCATTTCCCTTTCAACATTCCCTTTTAGCATCTCCTTCTCCATTTTCCTCAAAATTCATAGTTTTAGGTGCATCCTGATTGTAAACAAATTTGGCCTTCTCTAGAGACTCAACCTCTCTTGTTAATTCCCACACTTAGAGGTTGTTTCCATGTTTAATGAGGTTGCTTAGGTCACTAACCACCATCTAGGCAAGGGTGCAGACTTTTATGTTAATAGTACTAAATGGGTTTTTTAGAAGAAGATGGATGAAAATGGCAAGGTAATAAGAAAAAAGGAAAGATTGGTTTGCAAGGGTTATAATCATATTGAAGGAATTGATTCTGATGAATAAATTCCCTTGTATCCTGATGAAAAAACTTCAAGGTTTATCGAATGGATGTTAAGTCAACATTTTTTAATGGATAAATGAAGGAAGAAGTTTACATCCAACAATTGAAAGGTTTCAAGTCCTGAAAGGATCTAGATGTTGTGTGCAGATTGAAGAAAACATTGTATGGATTGAAGCATGCACCTAGGTCCTGGTATGGTAGATTGGATAAGTACCTGATTGGAAAATGATTTCAGAAAGGATCAGTTGACACAAATTTATATTACACGATTTATTTAGATCAGATTTTGATTGTTGTCATTTATATTGATGACAGTATTTTTGGAGGAAAATATGATTTGTGCAAAAAATTTGTAGATAAAATGCAGAAAGAGTTAGTTATGTCTATGATTGGTGAGCTGAATTCCTTTCTTGGATTGCATGTAAATTAGAACACTAAAGGAAATTACATTTCTCAGTCAAAGTATGTTAAAGAATTGATGAAGAAGTTTGTTTTGGAGAATTCTAAACTAGTATGTACTCCTATTATTATCCAATGTAAGTTAACTAAAGAAGATGATTCACCTAAGGCTGATGCAAGTGAGTATAGATAAATGATTGGAGGATTAATTTATTTGACTGCTACTAGACCAGATATTATGTATGCAGTATGTTTGGCAACCAGATTTCAGTGAGAACAGAAAGAATCACATGATATAGTAGTAAAGAGAATTTTTAGATATCTAAAGGTTATGAAAGAGCTTAGATTATGGTATCTAAAAGGTTTGGATTTTACACTGACAACTTATACTAATGTTGATTGTGTTGGATGTCTGCATAACTGGTCAAGTACCAGTGGTGGATTTTATTTCCTTAGCTCATGGTTGGTTTCTTGGTCAAGAAAGAAGAAGGATTTGGTAACATTATCAACTGCTAAATCATAATACATTACAACATCATCATGTTGTACTCAGGTATTATGGATGTAACAGACTTTGAAGGATATAGAGATAACTTTTGATGATCCAATTTCAATTATGTGTGATAATACAAGTGTTATAAACATTTCAAAGAATACAATGCAACATTCTAGGACAAACCATATATCTATTATATATCACTTCTTGAGAGAGAAGCTATTGGAGAAGGAGGTTAAACTTGAGTATGTACCTACAAAGGATAAGATTGCAGTTATTTTCACAAAACCTTTGTGCAAGGATACATTTGAGTATCTCAAGGGGAATATAGGCATCCTGCCCCTTCCTAGTGTTCAGTAATGCACCTATGTGTGCATTAGCCCAATGTATTTCATGCTTATTCTTTTATGGATCAATGCTTCGTGGCTTCCTCTTAGGGGGAGTTTGGACATTTTCCATTGTGCTCAAAGGGGGAGAAGAAAAGTGGAGGAGGAAAGTGGAGAAGAACAATGGAAAATAACAGTGGAGAACAAAGAACTTTGATGCTAATATCTTTGACAATGTGTTGTTTTCTTTATTATTGATGAATGTCTCCATCAATGAAAAAGATGGTGATTGTTAGAATATGAAGTTGGTGCTATAATTTTTGTTGGCATTAATAGTTGTCATTAATTTCAACATATTTTATACATAGATGTGGATAGGTTATTTTTAGAGCTTTGGTAGAAGCGTGCACGGGATGATGTGCTTTAAATATTTACTCTTATTTGTATCAGTTTTAGTTCCATTTATAGTGCAACATATTGTGGATCATTTGTTTGGGTTTGTTCCTATCTTAAAAAATTTCATTGTGCTTCGGTTGATGCATTTGTAATGTATAGATCTTGTCTGTTGGTACCAAAGATCTTAGTGATGGTGTAGCATGTTATAATGTACAAGGCATGTTTAATTGAGCGAGGCAGTCAATGTTTCATTCCTTACCACCGTGGGAATGTTTCAGTGTGACCTATTTCAAATTAGATTAGGCTGACTTTTTTATTAGCATGAGATGGTATAAGAGATCGATCAATTTACTTGTTGTTGTATTCTTTCCTGCAAGTATATGTGAAGCGAATGTGAATCTCACAAGGGAAGATATGTGTTTTTATGTATATGAAAATTGATGCAATTGATAGCAGACTGTTATATCATTTTTATATTATAGATTATCAGCGAGAGTGACTTTAGTAGTGAATTCAATTTTCATTTCTTGTATTTTATCTTTGAGCCTTCTATATTAGCAGTGAGCCTATCTATATTGGCAGTGAGTCTTTTTAATGGTAGTGAGCTTATTTGTATTTTAAATGAGCCTATTTATATCATCAATTATCCTTTCTTATTTCTAGATAGTTATCACAACTAGAAGTGAGACAAATAGTAGTGAGAAAATCGACAATGAGCCCTTGTAAAAATCACATAAATCGGTGTTCATTTCATGAGAATTATCTTCTTCGTGGTTTTTCTTAGTTTGGGTTTCCACAAAAATTATGGTGTTCATTGTGTTGATGGTTTTGTTCTCTCATGTTTATATCTGTTAGAATTTTTTTATTAGTTTAAGTATTTACCGAATTAACATAAAGGAAGGAAATTGTTTATATATAACTAATTCACCCCCCCTCTCTGTTATTTGGCTTGTTCAATAATGGTTACACTTTCTATGTGATGTTATTAGTGGACTCATTTTAGATTTGACATGACCTATGCAATATGAGCTTTATGGTGTGTATGTGGAAGATATTACACTTGGAGATTGTGGTTGCATGTTATGTTGGAAAGTGATCTATTCTAGTAAATGTGATTCACTTTTTGGTTGTCATTTATGGCAACACATCTGGGCTTAAGATCGATTACTTTGAAGTTAAATTTTTTTGATTCAAAAATATACTAAGTATACTAGCAGAGATATAGAAGTATTTTGGATGTCAAAGATAGAGATCGATGAATTAGGGAAAGCGACCTTAGAGGAAGATAGTATGGAGTATGTATGACCTCCACCTAAGATCAATTTGGATTTGGTTAAGTTTATGATGATTTATAAGGATTTGAAGACATACATACTGCAGAAGAACAACGATATAGAGCAGTTGGACAGCAGCGAAGACTGAGGGAGTATAACTTGGACTCCAGGAAATCAAAGTTTTATTTTGGTTTTTTATAGCCTATAAATTGACTATGCAAGAGAACTAACTATGCATTTGATATTTACTATGTTAAATGTATTGTGTTTTGAAGGCCGAATTTGTAATATTTGTAATATTCATCTAGAGAGCCGACTTTGTAAAGTTATGAGATATATATATGTAAGATCTTTTTGGTAAATATTATGAATATGGATGTAATACTTATCTAGAAGGGAAGACATGTGAATGGAAGAGAAGAGAATGGCAGAGCTATAAAGGAACTATCAAATCATTTGTGATGCTTGTCTTGTTCATGACTGAGAACTTTTTGTAACAGAATTACATTGTAAGAGTTGTAAGCTTATAAGCCCCTAACAAGGTGTTGTGAACCTTTAACAGGGTTTTTATTCCTCTAACATGGAAATGTACTATGTAATATTCAGCTCCTAACAGGGCTAGGTCTCCTTACAGGGACATTATACTTTAGTACATGCTTGTGGGTATCATCCCCACTGGGGTTTTCGCTTGGCCAGGGTTTCCTCGTAAACAAATCATGGTGTTATGAGTATTGTGTAATTTTCTTATGTTATTTACTTTACTGCAAATATATGGTTAATGTTTAAGTGGTTGAAGAATTAATTTAAAGTGCTATTATACTAATTCACCCCCCCTCTCAGTATAATCCAATCCTAACATGTTATAAGTTATATATATTATGGAATTCATTTGTTATATTTTTTTATATCTTATTGTATCCATGAAAATGGGTTTCTGTCTGCAAGCTGCAAAACTCATACACTTCAATGAGTCTTTACGTGGTTAGATGGTTAGAAAATGTGAAATCAAAATGCAATAAACTAAACTAAACTAACCGACACCGACCCATTGCCTTCTAGTAGGCAGGAGTATGATTTTTCTCTCAGGTCATTGCAAACTCAGTGACTACACTAATATCCTAAATGAAGGATTTAAAGCTACATGATTGATCTAAATGATCTAATCTAAATTATTATGTAGTTTGTGGTGAATCCAAAGCTAATTAGATGATTTTTAGAGCACCAAATTGAAGTGTGATTGATTCCTTTTAAAGCACCAAATTCAAATATGCTCTAAAATTAATATTTGCATGATTGAAAACAAATTAAAATGCTAAACAATTGAAAACTTAAATGCTAGAATGCTCTAAAAATCTGCAAAATAACAATAGAAAAAGAAAATTAGGATGCTTGTGAAGGGAAAGAGCTTCTCTTTTATAGAAAATCTCTCCCAAATCAATGGTGGAGATTAGAGGAAATGAGTGGCTCAGATTCGATTTGAGGAAGCATAATCCATGTGCAAGCAATTTGATTGGTCGAAAGATTCAGTCTTTTTGGAAACTTCCAAAATCATTTTCAGTTAACAACTTTGTTTTCAAAATGATAAATAGTGGAGAATCAATTAACTGAGTGGATAAAGCTTGAATTTTTGGTTTTTATTGTGTATGTATTTTAGCATCCACAATCAAAACCATAAATTCAATCTTTTATCAAATGGATTGTGGAAATCTGATCGATTTAATTAACTAAGTGGAACTGGATTGTTTCCAATTTGAAAATTAGTTAACTCAATTTGATGATGTCATATGCATTTTTAAAGATTTAATTGTTTAAATGCACATTTTGTTTTTATTAATTAATTTGATTCATTTTTTATTTAATTGACAAATTTGTAATTTTATTTAATTAATATATCAGAAATATCAATTAAATAATTAACATAAGGTTTATTTGCTAATATATTACACTTTTAGGAATTAATTAATTAATCAAGTAAGATGATCGATTAGGACCTAGGGTTTAGGTCTGATTAGTTCAAATTTGATGAATTGCCTATTTGGTTTAGGACTTAGAAATAATCAAGATTAGGGTTTCTTGATGAGCAATTGAGATTAGGGTCTAGGGTTTAGATGACCATTTTTAGGTCATTACATTTTCCCCTCTTTGAATTGATGTGCAATCATTACCTTGATTCAAAGCTTTGTTAGCGATGAGACCCAGAACAATTTGATTTGAAGTGATGAAACCATTCTTTTGAAGAAGACCGACTTTGAGCTTGATTGGACAAAGATCGATCAAAAGATATAAAATAGAGTACTCAGTTTGATTTGAAGCGATGAAACTAAACATCTGTCAAGAACTCTTAAATCTTTTGATTGGTTTGAACAAATAACCAGTTTGATTTGAAGCGATGAAACTGATTACCGTTAAGAGATCTGATTAGCAATAAAATTGACTTAATTTGAAGTGATGAAGCTAATTTGATCAATGTATCTGGTTTCAATAATGAATAGCTCGTATAAGACCAATCTTGTCTGGTTTTGAGTGTATTCACCATTGTATAAGACCATTGATTAGGTTGCCTTTGATTTAAGATGATCTCAACTTGATTTGATGCGATGAAGCTAAGATGCCCCAAGCGATGAGGTCTTGATTGAGGATGCGATCACTAGAATGTTGATGTCCTGATCATTCCCCCTTGGAAGTGAAATTGAAATATGGCTAGGTGCTCCACTAAGAGGAAACAATTTGATTTATAACATGATGCAAGAAGAATTCAATCTCATTAGAAAGAAGTCCCAAGTGGTTAGGATAGGATAAATACTTGATGGCAGGTCATGTTGACCATATTTGACTAAAATTGATGACAAAAGGATTGGATGGAATAAATTATGAGAGATTTCCATTAGTTAGGAGTCCAGACAGACTGATTGTGCAAGTGGTCAGTTGCAGTTGACTGAAAAAATAAAATATAAAAAATGACAAGTAAAATGATTTTATATTTCGATTTCGATCCCGAAAATGGAATCAGGACAGTCAAATTAGCCAAGGGTGTCATTTTCATGTCAATCAATGCACAACTGACCACTTGGAAAAAGGAAGATTGATCGATAAGAACCTGAGCTCCTTCACATTAGAGAGAGATATCAATATTATGTAGATTTCAAGACCATGTAGATGCAAGACTACCATGAATGCAACCTAAGGTGTAGTCACTGAACCTTTAGCTTTGAAATTATTTCATCATCAAGCATTTTTGGAACATTAGAGTCGATACAATCCTTACTGGTGCCACTACGACCATAAGAATATGAATATGACTTTCATTGGATAAGATATGAGAAAATAAAATAAGCATCAGGGCACAAAAGATGAGATGACCTGAACATTGTTTCTAGTTGATGTTACAAGAGTACACCAGTATCGAGGAATTCAAAGCCAAGATAACCATGAGTGTGATTTTGTGTAAACAAGAGCAATAATAGTCAAGGAGATAGTTTTGACCCCACCTTGGTGTGCAAGTAAATAGGATCGAGGGATGTGAGGCTTTTTTGCCTTAATACAAGAGCTCTTATAACATACACCCTATTTATCTGATGTTGTAGGATCATCGAGATCACACCAACAAGTAGTAGACAAAGAAAAGATTAACGAAAAATCAATGAGAACATACATCATATAAAGAGAATTTCAGCACACATCATCCAGTTTCAAAGTTTTTGGATGTATACATGTAGGAGGCGTTGAGTAACACCGTCGTGCTTGTGAGTGATATGTGTTTGATTATTATTGATATGTTATTTATGTTTGCGCTATCCAATGTGTGTTAAGAAACAAAGATGTGTCCAAAGATAGTGTTAAGAAACACTTTTGATTAGGGTGTTGAGAAACACCTGTTGTGTTAGTAGAGAGATGTCCTTCAGAAATGACAAGATTACTGACTCTGGTGTAATCCAAAGATATGATCAAATTGGAGACCGATGCCCCATGGTAACAAACTCTTATTGTGATGACTGAATTGACCTGTACTATGAGGATAAAGTTGATTTGATTGCCCCCAGACTATGACTATGGATTAGTTTCAAGCCAAGAGGGTTCTCAGAAGAACCAAAGTCTCACGAAAGTGACTGAAAACTTGTGTACAACTAAAGCAAAGGATTTCCAAGACTGAGCATTGATAGATGGAGCGCTAAGTACAAGAGGTGCATGTTTACTTGTTCTCAAGAAAGATCACATTGGTTTTCCCCCAATTTCTAGCAAGGTGGAAGGCATTAAAGATGGATTAGAAAGTTGATGGATGAGGCAAATAGACAATTATGGATGAAGAGGGTGAATGCAACCCTATAGGACAAAATCCTTAAGATTAGCCAAGCTAGGGAAAAAATAATATAGAAATGTAGGCTCATGGAGTGGTGCTGGATAACATATAGGATAATGACCTAGTGTCATGAAAAGCATGTGTTCCAAAAGAGTGGGCATGTCAAGAAGTTTAAAAGAACCTATTTTACATTTTTCATTCTTCATTTAGATCAAGACCAAGGGGTCAATTTTTGATAGGATATAGCTATGATAGTGCAATTAGGATATGGGATGATGAAGGGTATGAGTGGATGGTTTGTATTATGAGAAAGGATATTTATGGATAGTGAAGATAGGCTTGGGATAAGAAAGATCATGATAGGGTGCCATGGATGAGATCAAGTGAATAGGCTGATGGAAAGGATAATGAATATCAGGATACATGTTTGTTCATGGATAGGATAAAGCTTGTCAAGATCACCAGAAGGAATATGGATGCTCACAGGCTAACTAGGTGTAAGATATGATGGATAAGATGACATGGAAGGAAATTTACCCCAAGTGAAGAGTGAAAGTAGGAGGAATTACACATAATGCATGTTTGTCAGGTTTTCATTATGGTACTTATCCAAGCCGCCAAAAGAAGTGGTTTTCACCATAGAATAGATTGATTTATCTTTACTTTTGCTATGAAGGTGCATGTTTACCAGGTTTTCACCAAGGCACTTTTTCTTTTTTTTTTTTAATTTTTAATTTTATTTTATGGAGGAACTTAAGCTTCTGACTCTTTTGGATAGTGCTCCTTTGGAGGATATGCTATGATAGGCCAAGGCCACTAAAAGGATGCTCAAAGATGCTAATAGAGAGATGGTAAGGAATGAAATGGAGGATAAGGGAGATGGTAGCCAAGGATTTATGTGATGGATTGGATAAGAGGAATAGAAGGATATGGGATAGATGGGTAGGAGGTAGGTGAGGGATATTGGATAGGGTATTGAAAGGTTTGTGTAGAGGTAGATGGAAATGGTGATAAGATCAACATTGACACACACCTTGAAGGGTAGTGGACGGATGGAGGAAAAATAGATGGAATAGCTTGAGGCTTTGATGTATGAGTGGGTATGGATCTTGGTACACGAGGACCTGAGATGGATGGAGAAGAGGGTGGAGTATTCAAGGTAATGGATTTTGGGACATGAGGACCCAAAATAGAGTTAGAAGATGGGAGATATTTAGATGGAGATGAAGTGGAAGAATTTGGAAGCTTGGATGCCAAAGCTAATTTTTCCTTTTTGTTCAAGTCTTTTAAGAGAGACTTGGGAATCCACATAAATTTTGATTTTCTTTTTGTATCAAAGTCCTTTAGAAGAGACTTGGGAATCCACATAGTTTTTTTATTTTCCTTTGCTTTTGGATGATTTAGAACACAATTCTTCCATGATGGATTTAGGAAACCATATTTTCTTTGATATTATTCTTTTCTCAGTGGACCCTTGTGGTCTCTTGAATATTTCCTTTTTCTTTGTAGTCACATATCTATTAGACTAGACATAGTGATCTTCATATGAAATTGCATTCTTGTATTTATGATTTCTTCGTTGCACATCCATATTACTTCCAAAAGACTTGGGGAGTGTGGATGAACATGACCAATATGGATGGTTCATATGGATGGGTTGATGGGGAGATTTCAAGGATGCATGTCTTTGTTGATCTTGATAGGGGATAGGGTAAGTAGATGAAAAACTAGTAGTTATAGGCATGGTGGATGGAGGGATATAAGGACCCAATATAGATGGAAGGTTTGATGGTTTTAGCTTTGGGATATAAGGACCAAGGATGGATTTGGAGGATGGAGAAGGATGATGCTTACCTTTGAATGGAGAGAGATAAGGTATGGAAGGGATATCAACATATTTAGAGTGAGCTACATGACCAAGGCTCTTCTCTTTAGAATTCATCTTTATATCCATAGGTGCATGAGTAGATTTGATAGCAAAAAATTTGGTAGGAGCAGCTGAAGCTTGAGGGGATTTATTGTTGGGCAAGGGATTTTGAGGAATGATGGTTTCTGGATATGGAAGAATATGACAAGGGGATGATGGGATGCTTTGATCTTGACAAAGATCATTAGATGGTTTAGAAAGGGTACTTTTCTCTTGATTTTCAATAGGCTCATTAGAGATGGTGGAAAGGATATCTTGATCTTGCTTGGGAGATGAAGGGATATCTTCTTGGAAGAAATGGAAGGGGATGATGAAATCATCATGGGATTCTTGAGATATGTAACTTTGGTTAACTATTGGACAAGGATGGATGGTATCTTGATCTTGATCATTACTTCTATTTGTTTCTTCACACTATGGATTGCCCTCTTCACATGGAGCCACTTCTAAGGATGAGGTAGGAGTTTTGATCTACATATGAGATTCTTGACAAGATTATGGAGTATCATTTTGAGTAGGCATGATAATTGTTGAATTACATGGAAGCTTTGGGCCTATGATCTTTGAAGCCTGAGAAAGACTTGCAGTCGTATGATGATTAGCTTGGATATCTTGTAGAGGTAGTCCTTGAGGGTAGACATAGTCATCATTAGGTAAATTCTTTGATAGATATGGTGTGGCTGGTTGTGAAGCTTTAGGAGATGGAGGAATGGTGGAAGAAGTAGATCTGATATGGCAACCATTGCTAGACATGGATTCTTGATATTGATCATACTTGAGATTAGTATCTTGTTCTTCTTTAGATAAATCTTTTGGATTGTCCAATTTAATTATTCCATCATCAAGAAGATCTTGGATTTTATGTTTTAACTCCATGCAAGCTGAAGTTTTATGCTCTTTGCTTTGATGATATGCACAACAGGTACTCAAGAACTTCAATCCACATGATGTGACTTGAGGTAATGTGATGAGATCATCCTCAAGAAGTTCTTACAATGTTGATTCATAAGATTGTCCCAAAGGAGTGAATTACCTCTTGTGTTTAACCCAAGGTTTTTCTTTCATGAGGTTACTAATCCCTTTGGATGGAGACTTCATGGTTTTTTCAGCAACTTTTAGGGCTTTGGAGACACTCTCTTGATCAAAGATAGCATTTCCATACCAAGATTTCTCCATTTTGGAAGGAAGTGGAGAGATGTGAGAATCATGATCAAATAGCAAAGGATAGACTGAGCTTAACGAGGATTTGTTGGATGGTGTAGCCTTTTCCCCATTTAATTCTTGGAGTTTAGATTTCAAAGTTTGAAGTTGTTTTGATAAATCTTCCATAAGAATCTCTTCTTTCACATTGTTAGGACCATAAGGTTTAGCCCATTTTATTTTAAACATTGTAAGATTGTCTTGATGCGCTTTCTTAGAAGATTGAAGAGAAGGTATGATGAATCAATTGATTGCCTGACAGGTGCTGAAGTGATATCTAAAGTGATGACTAAGTCCAAGACCAAAGAAGACAAAGAGATAATGTCCAACTGAGAGATAGATAACAATGACTCTGATCTTGAGTCAAGGTTAACGTGCAACTCAGGATAAGGACAACACAGACAAAGATGATTAAAGTAACAAGTCACTTGGACTAGCACAACAGAGTCAAAATTTGAAACAATAAGCGAGTCAAACTATCAACAGATTGTAGTCAAGGACAAACTAGTAGCGATGTTGTGAGAATGCAGATTTGTGAAAATTTGGATAGAACCTTCACAATAGAATACCAACTTGGAAGCAAATTTGACTGATTTGCAGAGTTTTGACACTAGATTCAAAAACTTGGACAAGAGTTTGACAATTTAAACTTCTCAGAGTGCAAATTTTGAGTTGTTCGATCATTTTGATGTTTGTTTTTGTGTCTATTTTGATGTTTCACTCACCCAAGACACATCATGGAGATATTATAGAACCATGCACAATAATCAGACCCTATTCCTAAATGGCGAGAAATGGACAATACTTGTTTGAATCCTCTTACAATAAAAAACCCATTCAAGTGAGACAATTAGAAGCTTGGAAGCACTGGCTCCCCTCCACGTCACACACTTCTCGATCCTACCACACTTTGAATTTTGCAAGATCTGGGGATCCTGATAAATTTACTGTCTCAAAAAGAGGGGTACATGAGAAGTTTCTTAGGCATGCGCATCTCATAATGCCCGTATCAACAAGTAGAAAGGATTTTGGCCACTAACTGAAAAGGGTTTTAGTAAGGGTCTTCATTTAATTTTATCCTTTGTGTACATGCAAGTGTGATTCAGGCTGCTAACCCCATAGAGCACCTTAGCACAAGCAGTTCACGATATGTGATTGAGACCTAGAGGCCCTGGTTTATGTTAGGCGAGAGCTGAGTATAAGCTTAAATGCCACTTATCTTCCATGGCTTTGGTATCGAGGAAGCATTTTTATTATAGTGAGTTGAAGAAGCTTGGAATTAGCTTGTTCTCACTTGAGTCATTCTCCAAGGGTGAGTACTTTTCCCACTTGGACATGCCCTCTAAGGTTGTAGATCTCAAATGGTGAATGAAAATAGTCTTTCTAGAGTTCTGATCATCCCAAATGGGTGAGAGCATAATTTACTGACATTATTGTCATTCCTAAAACATCAAATAGAAGTTCATTTTAATAATTCTTGCATGTGGGTTCCTATTTTAATAAAAACAAAACAAAATGCAAGAATAATGTTTAGTGTTCTATCGATCAAAGGCAACTTGAAAGACAAAACATCAGTATTTTGTGTTTTAGTATTCTTTTACAACGTCCTGCAAACCACTGTTTGGATGTAATCAAAGATAATCATCAAGAGCAACAAAGCCAAAGATTTTTAGCATTAGAAAAATTATATAATCAAAAAACTAATGGCATATTTAGAAATTAGATGAAAAATCATGCACTTTTAAAAACAACTGCACTAAAAAATCTTATCGTATGAGCCCAAACGAGGCTCTGGAAGCTGCAAAACAAAGGATTAGATAGGTACAATGATCAAAAAGTGCAATTTCTGATAAATTTGGAAACCAAAAATAGAAACTAATCCCAACTTAGTAATCTTCAGGAAATTCTACCCAAAATCAAAAAACATTTCTCGAAAAAAGGACTTAAAATGAGCAAGTTATGGCCCTCTGAAGATAGAATACTAAATCAAAATGCTCAATGGTGAAGCCAGAGAATTTTCAACCCATGTTGACATCAGTGAATCACTGTGATAAATTTGACACTTTCCTAGCCATCACAGAAGGTGAGTAACATTGCAGAATGATGGTTTGATAGCTGTCAAATTTAACACAGCAAAAATAATTCCAGATTTTTTTTTAAATTTTTTTTGAAAAATCTTCCTCAAGCTGCATGTAGAGGGTCGTATGACCTGTTTGGGAAAATCATTGCCACAAATTTGACTTTCGTTGGATATGAGCGAGTTTATAGTTGATTTGAACTGAATAATGATCTGGATTTGATGGTGGGGTCAGATTTGGCTCAAAAGGAGATGTGGGTAAGCCCCACAGTGGGCGCCAGAAATGTATGTGTGAAAAAGGATTTCTACCTGCAAGCTGCAAAACACACACACTTCAATGAGTCGTTATGTGGTTAGCTGGTTAGAAAATGTGAAATCAAAATGCAATAAACTAGACTAGACTAACCTACACCGACCCATTGCCTTCTAGTAGGCAGGAGTATGAGTTTGCTCTTAGGTCATTGCAAACTCAGTAACTACACCAATATCCTAAACGAAGGATTTAAAGCTATATAATTGATCTAAATGATCTAATCTAAATGATTATGCGGTTTGTGGTTAATCCAAAGCTAATTAGATAATTTTTAGAGCACCAAATTGAAGTGTGATTGATTCCTTTTAAAGCACCAAATTCAAAAATGCTCTAAAATTAAGATTTGCATGATTGAAAACAAATTAAAATGCTAAACAATTAAAAACTTAAATGCTAGAATGCTCTAAAAATCTACAGAATAACAATAGCAAAAGAAAATCAAGATCCTTGTGAAGGAAAAGAGCTTCTCTTTTATATAAAATCTCTCCCAAATTGACGGTCAAGATTAGAGGAAATGAGTGGCTCAGATTCAATTTTAGGAAGCACAATCCATGTGCAAGCAATTTGATTGGTCGAAAGATTCAATCTTTTTGAAAACTTCCAAAATCATTTTCAGTTAACAACTTTGTTTCCAAAATGATAAATAGTGAAGAATCAGTTAACTGAGAGGAACTGTATTGTTTCCAATTTGATAATTAGTTAACTGGATTTGATGATGTCATATGCATTTTTAAAGATTTTATTGATTTTAAATGCACATTTTGTTTTTATAAATTAATTTTATTCCCTTTTTTTTTAGTGGACAAATTTATAATTTTATTTAATTAATATATCAGAAATATAAATTAAATAATTAACATAAGGTTTAGTTGCCAATGTATTGCATTTTTAGGAATTAATTAATTAATCAAATAGATGATCGATTAGGACCTAGGGTTTAGGTCAGATCAGTTTGAATTTAATGAATTGTCTATTTGGTTTAGGACTTAGAAATAATCAAGATTAGGGTTTCTTGATGAGCAATTGAGATTAGGGGTCTAGGGTTTAGATGACCATTTTTAGGTCATTACACTTATAGGTATGGATAGTTGGATGTGTTAGTAATTTTTGTGGGTGTTATTCTAGCTATGGTTATTGGTTCTTCACAGTTATTGATGCATGTTGTTACTTTTGTATTGATTTTTTTTGTTTGGTATATCAATTAAGATAGGACTTATGATTCATTTGAAAAAAAAGTGTCTTTCTCTTAAGATGGCTTCTATGTATACCTAGTTGTAGTGGCATGATAGAGTGTGAGAGCATTAATATATGAGATGATTGCTACTTTATTTTTCTTGCAGGTATCATGGTGAAGAACATAGAACACTTTGATTCATGATGGTACATGTTGCTAGAGGGGATGTTCCCTTATTTATTTTTGTGAATACTTATTGACCCTTATGAAATGTATAGAAAAATTGGGAGAATGTTGGAAAAATAGATTTTGTACACCTTTCATAATAATGTATATGATTGTAATATGTTATTCTATTATGTAAATGTTGCACCTACGAGAACCTAGATGGATGTGCAACAAGTAGAGATTGTTTTGAAATATTTTGGGTCCACTTGATGTTGTATTGTAATATTATAACTGTACCATCATAAATTGTAAGCACCTAACATGTGTGTACATTTTCATGACTAATTAGCACCCACCTTAGTGTATTTTCATAGTAGGATTTCATATGGCACTTAATGAACACCTATATTCAAATATGAGTCCTCTTTCATTTTGTCCTTCTTCAAAATCGAGGTAAGCCCTTATTTATAAGTGTGCTCCTCTATTTTTCCTCCAATCACATTACTTATTTCATCACATAGGACCTATGTTACCATTTGTGGCCTTTGTGTTCTATCCTGATGTCAGAACTAGTTGTACTTTATAATTTGGCATTCACTAATTATTTGGGACTTGTGGTCTTGATTTTTCCTCTGATTGGGTGGAACATAAAACCTGGGGTGTTGTGTCCCTAGGAACATAATTCCTAGGGAATTTTGCTCCCTGGGGATCAGGTCCAAATTGGATCTAGGGTCCCATCTTGGTGATTTAGTGGGATGTTTGGACTTACAGTCAGACTGCTTGAATTTTAACCCTTAATATGTTGTGAGAAGTATATAAGCACCCTATCTCTCCTAATTTTGGTAACAACCATTATCAGTCATTTTCATTCACAAGAAAGAATTTAGATTCAATAAATCAAGGCAAACATCCAATCTCTAGAATTCTTCTCAACCATTCAAGGTGTTCCTACCCATGGATAAGGCTTCTTTCCCTCATTGAAGGAATAGTAAAGGAGTTATCTATCAAGGAAGGAGATACACCCACATTTACATCTTCTTTCTTATTCTTAATAAAGAATTATGAAAAATTACAACATCCATCACATAAGGTTTTGTCTTTCATGATTTCCTTTTGGTTTTTTGTGTTAAGTAAAATTTATTGCATCAACATATTTGATCACATTCAAAGGAGAATTTACACTATCAAGGTATGATACATTCTATTTTCCTAATCTAGCCTCTTCTATATGACAACACAATTTCATTTCAAGGTTGATTCCAAATAGAGGTTTGACTGAGGCAAACCCCTCCATCCAAGCTTCTTCCTTGATTTTTTTGTGCATGTATAGGTAGTGCAGCTTTCAGGGCCTGATCTAACAAGTACAAGCTCTATTGAGAGTTCTACAATCAGGTTCAAGAAAAATCGCTAAGAACAAAATTCCCCAGGATTCTTGTTATCGAGAAAAAAAATGCCCAAGGAATTTTGTACCCGATAGATCACCTTCAAATTCAATTTTTAAGTTAGTACAATTATCGGTTTCCATTTCAGTTTATTGTAGATCCCTATTTATTTTTCATTATTCTATCTTTTTTGAAACTACTTATATTTTCTTATTTAGCCTCCTATTCTGCATCATCATATTATCATCTTATCATCATTCATTTTCAATCAGTGAAGGATCATTGACTCACTTAGAGCTTAAGTCTTACTTGATCTTATTGGGTCATCTTCCTTCTGATTTTACATTAAGAATAGGAGAATAATCCCACATTACATTGCTTCCCTTTTATTACTATACATTTTGGTGAACCCTACTTATAACATTTCTACTTCTGATTAGGTGTTTACATCTTATTTAAATGTATTTTAGAGTTTCATTTTATGCATTTATTATACTTACATTAAAAAATAAATTAAAAATTGCATATCGCTATCTCATTAGATCTAGTTCATTCTTGCATTGCATGTTGAAAAAATAATAAAAATTACAAAAATATTTTTCTGTCATACTTTGTAATTGCATCTCATTTATCTCAATTTGATTTGTACAATGGAGTTTTTATCTTCATTTTCTAGTTCAATTTCAATTTTTCAATATATTCAAGATGTTCCCTTTCATGCATATGATAACAACTTAGTTCTTCATTTTATCCGTTCTAATAATATACCCCCTCCCAAACTTGATCTCATCCCTAAGGAAATTTTGATGCAACAAGAGACTATCACTGTTTTGAGGATCTCTCTCTTGTGAAAGAGGCCTTCAAGAACAATGATGTTATTTCTACTAAAATTTCCCTTCCTTATAAGGATCATTTTATGCAAAAGGATTATGTCGTGTCTCTTTCTCCAAATGTTCCAATACTTTCTATGCATTTCATTGACATTCCTTCTATAGATGAGGCTTTAATGAGTTATGTTTGACCCTCTCCTAAGGATCTTATTACTCATAGAGAATAAAATGAAATAACCTCTCTTAGGAAAACTCTACCTTTTCCACATACACATGACACATATTCCATATATGAATAATTGATGAATCACACTTTAAACTCTCCTATGGTATCTTTTTCCTATGAAGACAACTTTAATCCTCCTATAAATTTCACATTACAAAGTAGAAAACCTTCTCCTTCCCAAGGTACCTTGGTGCAAGAGACTAAGCATGTTCCCTATCTATATATTCCTTCTCTTGCTTCTTATCATAACCACCAATCTCTTTGGAAACAAGATGATGTTATTCATTTCATTCAATGGTCTATTGCTTAACATATCATTGAGTGAAGAAAAGGACCTAGATAAGAACACTTGTAATCAAACTACTAAAGTGAATTAAAACAATGCTAATTGGATTAATAATCTCCCTATAGAGATAAATTTCCCTAGTATACATTCCTACACAACACCTTTTCGTCAAATCATTTGAACTTCCAAAAAAAATGTATCTCATAAAAGTGGCTATAATATGATTCCTACACAAACCTATAGTGGACAAGATCTTGGAAATATGGACCAAGTCCCTATATATCCTCCTCTTACACAAGCTACTAGACTTACACTTCAAAAAAACATTGTTCCTAACCCTTTTCAAGACTTCATCACTCATTTCTTGTATAAACAAAACACATCTCATAATGTCACATTAGAATACAAGAGCTTATAGATACTGGTACTATAAATGTAATACCCTAGCATCTCTTTGTCCTATTATGTTGTTCTCCATCATGTAATCTTAATATCTTACATCATTGGGATCTTTTGTTTAGGCATGGTGTTTGTTTTTAGAAACATAATAGTTCCTTTCCCTTGTCTTTTTTCTTGGGGAAAGGCCTCTCTCTATCTTCTTAATTTCTCCTTCTAAAGGATACATTATCTATTTGTTGGTTGAATATTTTATAATGTGATGTCCTTTCATACATTGAATTGTTTTTTAAGGATCTTTCTCTTTAGAGGATTTATATCCTTCTTTTACAACCTCTTCCTTGTTTGGAACTATATATCTATTTGTAATTGATTTTTCCACTAAGTTTGTATAATGTGGCATCCTTTATCATTCTCCTTTCATGAGAGACATTTCTCTCTCTTCATGGGTTTGCATTGTTTATAATATATTATGTGTTCATTATATTATTTGTTTCACATTAGGATTTTTCATCTTTGTTAACAATATTTTTCATGTCTTATAGAGAATGTCTATTATAAATGATCTTCCTCTTAGGTAGTGTATGTGTTTCTCTCTTCCTTTTGAAAAGATCCATTATCCATTTGTTGCTTTGTTTATTTTATAACATGATGTCCTTTCTTGCATGTATTTGTTTGTCTTACATTAAGATATTCTCTTTTTTGGGAGATTTACATCCTTATTTACAACTTATTTTTTCTTGGAAGTGCATGTCTATTATAAAAGACCTATCACTTAAGATTTATAAAGTGTTATCTTTTCCCTTACCTTCACCTTTGAGGGGAAAGGTCTGATTTTCTTCTTTCCCTTTATAAGGATCCACTTTACTTGGTATAGTGCCATTTTTTTATTATGTGGCATTCTTCTCTTATATGGAGTTGTTTGTTTTTATTTGATATTCTCTCTTATGCAAGAGGTGTGTATCCTTGATCGGGACCTCTTCCTTATTTGTAAAAGTATGTTCATCCTAAAAAAAAACCCTTAGTTGGTGGCTTAAAGTGTTTCATACTGCATAAAGAATCCCTTTTTCACCTATAAATTAGGGGGTTAAAAAGGGTACATTCTTGTTCTCCTTTTCTCTTTGTCTTGAATATGCTATCTTGTTCAAGAAATCATCTTGAAGGTAAATGTATTATATCCAATATCTATTCCTTTCAATGCTCTCTTCCCTCTTGTGAATATACTTTTATGACTATCTATTCTTTTTCTTACAGGAGTCGTTTCTCTTTGCTAAGGTTACACTATACATTGTTTTTTTAAGGATATCTCCTTGTTGTTGTAAGTAGGTATCCTTGTTCTCTTTTCCCTATGATGCCACCATATTCCTAGTTTCTATCATAAGGAGGGGTGCATACATATATCCCCCTTGTAAATTATGTAGCTTTATTGGTCCTTTGAGTGACCACTTTTTTATATAGATCCACATGGAGACTATTCTTTCCATAATACTGATCACATAAGTCGCCCCATGTGCAAAGTTTTTGAAATTGCCCCTTGCACAAAATTATAAATCTGCCCAATGCACAAATTTTTCAAGGTTCAATTGACTAGCATCTCATAGCTTTCTAGACCATCAATTATCCTTATCTTTGTTTGGGATGAGTGGAACTAGCGGAACACAACTTTCTATCCCTTCTACTCTTTCCTTGTCTTCTCTTCCATGGATCACCTAGCATAGCACAACTTGATAGACTATAAAATTCATAGTTTCTCTTTTCTTTCCACTCTCTCATAGCTTTTCAATTAGAATAACTGAGAGGGGCCTGAATTAGTGGCCTCAAAAATTAATCTAATAAATTAACCCAAAAAATTAGTACCGCAATTATAAGCCTCTAGTTATCTTCAGTCCTACAAGATTTATGCCTTGAAATAATCTTATCAAATAAATACTGCTCGGAGTTCACCGT
Source organism: Thuja plicata (assembly GCA_018584345.1). NCBI lineage: Eukaryota > Viridiplantae > Streptophyta > Pinopsida > Cupressales > Cupressaceae > Thuja > Thuja plicata. Next base: position 2,045,601 of record MU226990.1, read on the forward strand.
TAAACCTTATTCATAAGCTTTACCAAATAGCAGTCTAGCATTTACCGAAATAGAGTAAATAACTTAGTGTTTACTGATCAATCATGTTTTAGTAATGTGTAAAGAAAAACATCAAAGCAAAGAATCATAAACACATTTGACACATGGATTTTTAACATGGAAACCATGTCAAGGGAAAAACCACTTGGGACCGATAACCCAAAGTTTTTGCTCTTCTGAAGTGAGCTCGGTGAAGAGCCAACCCTGTTGAAGGTTGCAAACACATTGTTAAGTGCAACCTAGTTAGAGGATTTATCACTAACAGTTTATCACTTGATATCTGGCATTTCACTATGCTATCTTTATGATAAACCTTTTGATACTCCTTGGGATGTATCTCAATATATAAAGGATTGTTAAATCTTACTCGGTTAAGAGACTTTCTGATCCAATGGTTAAACTGAAATAGTATATGTTTTGTTCATAAATACAACTTATACTTGTAGATGTTCAGATTTATTGTAAGCTCATTATACTTTTTTTATCAATGTTTCTTTTCAATACCTTTGTTCCTCTTCTTTTTGCTCGGTGATGATGTGCTTCTCTATTTCCTGGTTTCTGCAGGAAACTTTAACTCTATTCCTTAGCTTGTATGATCATGTCTATATGAAAAATTCTTTCTTCACCATTTTCTCTTCAACATATCTTCTCTATTCACTCCCCTAATTCATAATGAATTATCTTTTCCCTTTATAGACATAATTTCACTGTTTCTAAGTCCTTGACTTTCTTGTTCTTGGCGTTATCCACAATTCTCACCTTTCTTGCTTTAAAGCTTTACTTCAAATTTATCCCGCAGATTTCTCCTTGACAACTAGAATAAAAAATCTTTAAAACTCTAGCTTATATTTTGATTTTAACTTGTCAATGAAAAAAATGTGATCAACCAGTTAACTCCATATTTAGCTTTTGCTAGCTAAGGCTTTTTTCATTTCTGAACTTCAGTTCTTTTCGGTGTTTAACTCCTTGTTAGCTTGGTCTGGACTTCAGTTGTCCTCAGGCATCTCCGTCTGATGGGGTTGTCTTTCCATCGGGAAACACTGTGACTTTTATTTTTTCTCAGGTGTCACTATGGTTCTGCTCATCAGTAATGCTTGCTCAGGTTTCTTTCTTGGGTATCACTATAACTTTTCTCTTGGGTATCTCTATCCGTCGGGGTGCACTGTCCATCGGTATTTGTTGTTACTTAGTGCATACTGAACTTTTATGCATTAATGAAAGCACAACCTTTATCTCTTTGGTTCTTTGAAGTCTTTAACACTATGTATATAAGCAATTAGATTATATCAAGTTGGCATCAATGAAAATACAATACATTAACTGATTTAATGTCTTGCATTAACTTTCTGCAGCTCGGTGATCATCAACTTAACATCTTCAAACATTCAATCAGTTATAGTTCATCAATCTCTCCCTTTGGAATTGATGGAAACATACTACAATACTACTAATATATTATGAAATATATGAGTTTTAGTTCATCAATCTACCAAACGTATTGTTCTATAACCAATACAAATGTCTGGCTCTTGGTAAGCTCTTCTAGCTTACATTTGATTCTTGCAGAGTACTTTCTTCATTCTTTATTCCCTTCACTGGATGGATGTAGCATCTTTTGATTATGTTTCTCCCTTTGATGTAGAATCTCTTCTTTGATGTTGTCTCTCCCTTTGACTGTTCCTCTCCTTGATTATCTCTTTTTCCTTTTGACATCAATAGATATACTCTATCCCTTAAGTCATCTCTCCCTTAGGATACTTCTCTCCCTTAGGATAATCATGATGGATATTTCATATGGATATAATCTCTCCTTTTGATAGAAATGTCAAACTCTTTTCTTCTTCATTTTATAATATACTCCTTGAATTTCTCTTTCCATCACCATTACAATGACTCTAGTTTTTGGTGTAGATAAGTAACTTTATGTGTACTGATGTATCTTTGCAGTCCATCTTTTTGCTTGCATCAACATGAATGATCTTATGGTTATTTTTAGGTTGACACAGCCTCCTAGTCATCTCAATGAACAATAGACAAGGGTCAGATCCCTAGTCTCTTTCTCAGGTACTCAAATGTATCTTTAGGCAATGGCTTTGTGAATATGTCTACTAATTGTTCCTTGGATTGAACATATTCTAGTATCACCTCTTTCTCTTGCACTTGTTCTCTCAAGTAAGGATAATTGATAGTAATATGTTTTTTCTTAGCATGCATGAAGGATTCTTTGATATGTTTATTGCACTGGTATTATCACAATAGATAATCACTGGTTCAAGAATTTTCATATTCATACCTTCCAGTAAATGTTTGATCCATGCAATATTAGAGCAGTTTGTAGTAGCAACCACATATTCTGCTTCTATAGTAGATTGTGAGATGCATCCTTGCTTCTTACTTATCCATGTGACAATTTTGTCACCCATAAAGAATGCTCCTCCAGTTGTTCTCTTTCTGTCATCTAAGTTTCCAGCCCAATCAGCATCTATATAGACTTGAAGCTCAAATTTGCCTTCTCTTTTATACCATAAGCCATAGTCTTCGGTATTATTTTGATACGTCAAAATTCTCTTGACAACATTAATGTGTGATTCCTTGTGATTAGCAGAGAATCTAGCAACTATTCCAACTGCATGTGCTATATCTGGTCTAGTATGAACAACATACATTAGTTTTCCAATCATTGAACTATATAGGGTCTGATTTACCTCATTGGACTTATCTTCCTTTGACAACTTACATATTGTTTCCATAGGTGTTCCAACTGGCTTGGAGTCTTCCATCTTGAATATCTTCAACACTTCCTTGATGCATTTGGATTGTGTGATGTATATGCCTGCATCTTGTTGAAGAATCTATAGACCAAGAAAGAATTTGATCTCCCCAAACATTGAAATCTCAAAAAAATTTCTCATTTCATTAGCAAAACATTTAAATAACATATCATTGCCCCCAAATATGATGTCATCAACAAATATTTTAGGAATCAAAATGTTATCATCAGGATCTTCTTTTAAATATAGATTGATATTTTCACTTGTTCTTACAAATCCAATACTTGTGAAATAGGAGTGAAGTCTTTCATACCGTGCTCTAGGTGTTTGTTTCAATCCATACAAGGATTTGTGTTGTCTGAAAACCATGTTTCTCTTGTTAGGATCAATAAACCCTTTTGGTTGTTCAATGTATACCTCTTCCTCTAGTATTCCATTTAGGAATGCAAATTTGACATCCATTTGGTATACCTTGAATCCTTTGAATTCAGCATAAGCAAGTAAAATTCTTACTCCTTCTAGTCTAGCAATAGATGCAAATATTCCTCCATAGTCAATACCTTCTTCTTGTGCATTCCCCTTGCATACTAATCTTTCTTTGTTCCTTGTAACTTCTCCATTCTCATTCAGCTTATTTCTGAATATCCATTTGGTTCCAATGAAATTTTTGTCATCTAGTCTAGGTACTAATGTCCATGTTCTATTCTTCTTAATATGTTCTATTTCCTCATTCATAGCACTGACCCATTCATCATTTTCAAGTGTAGTATTAACAGATTTAGGCTCAAAATCACAAATTAAACATCTAGTATTCAGTGACTTACTTATTGTTCTCATTCCATCCTTCTTGTCTCCTATGATCTGGTTTTGTGGATGATGTCTTTTGACATACTTGGAAAGTATTGTCTCATCTCTTTGCTCGTCATTATGATCATCATGTTGACCTTCATTCTGATCTCCATCGCTCGAAACATCATTTTGAGCAATTTCCTGATTTTTGGTGTTTGCAACCTGATGCTCGGGTGCATTATTTTGTTTCTCGGGAGTGATACACTATTGCTCAGGCAGAGTATCAAGTTCTTCATTGGAGAAAAACTTTTTTTAGTATTCCAGTTATTTTCTGCTTTCCTCATTATTTTTCTCTGCAAATTAATCTATTCTGACATTTGCACTTTCAATTATCTTGTTAGAGGACTTGTTAAGACATTTATAAGCCTTTCTTTTGGTAGGATACACTAGAAAGATTCCTTCTTAACTTTTGGAGTCAATCTTTCCATTTCTATCATCTTTCAAAATATAACATTGACTTCCAAAAATTCTAAAGTAACTTACATTGGGTGTGTATCCATACCATAGCTGATAAGGTATCTTTTGGTGTCTTTCTTCAATTGAACTCTGTTCAATGTGTAGACAACAGTACTAATAGCTTCCCTTTAGAATGTTTGAGTGATGATTTTTTCAATCATCATTATTCTAGCACAATCAACATTGGATCTATTTCTTCTTTCAACAATCTCATTTTGTTGTGGTGTTATTAGTGCAGAAACCTATCTTTTAATTCCATGCTCATTACAAAAGTTAGTGAATTCATCATAAATAAATTCTCCTCCTCTATCTGATATTAAGCATTTCAGTTCCTTACCACTTTGTTTTTCTACAATAGCTTTATACCATTTAAACATCTTGAATGCTTCTGATTTCTCTTTTAAGAACATAACTATCATCATTCTAGAATAATCATCTACAAATAGAATGAAGTATCTATCACCATAGTAGCTCTTAGTTCACATGGGTCCACATAGATAAGTATGGACTAATTCTAGAATAGCATTAGATGTATGAGTTTTTCTCTTGAAAATAGACTTTGTCATTTTACCTTTTTGACAATTCTTATACATGATATGATCGGGCTTTGACATGCTTGGTAAGCCTCTTACTTTCCTTTTATTTCTTATATTAATCATGTTGTCAAAATTCACATGACATAGCCTTTTATGCCACAACCATATGTCTTTGTTTCTAGCCATTAAACAAGTGATTTTAATACCCTCAAGATAGAATAGGTTACCTTGTGTCTATTCACCAGTTTTGATCAACCTTCCTGATTCATTAAAGATCTTTGCCTTTTGTTCTCAAACACAACTCGGTGACCTGTGTTATTCAGCTATGAAATACTCAATAGATTATAGTTAAGTCCTTTTACCCAGTATGCATTTTCACATCTGATCAGTTGATTTAACATTATGGTTCCTTTACCTTGAACTGGACAAGGTGAGTCATTACCCATTCTTACTGATCCACCATTATTATACTCAAAAGTTTCAAATTTTTCCTTATCTCCAGTCATGTGGTGGGTGCAGCCACTATCTATAATCTAGACATCATTCTTACTAACCTTAGATATGAGTGCAGTCTCAACATACCTTTCCTCTTTGTCTGAATCATCCTTCATGGCAACAAATACCATCTCTATATCTTCATTAGATTCGGTGTTAGTATCTCTAGCTCTGTTCTCAGCCAGGTAACAAGATTTCTTCCCTTTATCCTTTTAGTCTCAGGTATCTCTTCTATCAAATTGTCGATTGCTTCAGTAATCTCTATTATCACTTTTGTCAAACTTCTTTTCATATGATCTGTCACTGTTTCTATCTTATTTTCTTTTGTTAAAACATCTAGCAACAAAGTGTCCAATCTCTTTACAATAAAAACACACAAGTGGTAATTTACCTTTGTATCTACCTTTGCCTCTCTACAATCTTCTAGCCATTAATTCTTCAATCTCATCAAGTTCTTGGTAATCACTATAACTTTCACTATCATTTCTCATAGTGTGTTTATAACTTGATTTACCTATTTTCAAAGAAGATTTGAATGCAGACTCAATAGATGGTAAGACACTATTGTCAAAGTTATTCATCTCACATGAAATAAGTCTACCAACCAAACTATCTAGAGTGACATTATTATTTTCTACTGCTCTCATTTCTTGTATAGTAGATACTCTAATAGCATAAAGATGAAGTAAGGTTCTTAGGATTTTACTTACCACTATTTCTTATTCAAGTACACCTCCAACTCCTTAGATATCATTAACTACCTCTTTGATGCTACAGATGTACTGAGTGATATTTACTCCTTCTTTAATTCTTAGGTCATCAAATTTACCTCTTAGGCTTTTTGTCTTAGCTCTTAGTACATTTGCATCTCCTCCATGTACTAGCTTCAATTTGTCCCACATTTTCTTTGTAGATTTGCAGGTTTTGACATCTTCAAATTCAGCATCAGAGAGTGAGGAAGCAAGTTCTATCATCATAGAATTGTTCTCATGCTTTTCTCTCAATTGATCAACTATGTGAGGTCCTATAGGCAATACATATTCAGTATCTAAGTATTGAGTAACATCATTTCCAATACCTGATAGGTGGAGTCTTATCCTTCTTTGCCATGATGCAAAGTTGTCCTTGTTCAACTTAGGCACATCTTGTTTTCTCATCTTGTGATCTTTTTCTTAGTTCTTGAAACCTTCCTTTCTAAGCACACAAGCTCTGATACCGATTGTTAGAATAACTAAGAGGGAGGTGAATCAGTGGCCTCAAAAATTAATCCAATAAATTAACCCAAAAACTTAGTACCACAATTATATGCCTCTATTTATCTTTAGTCCTACAAGATGTATGCCTTGAAATAATCTTATCAAATAACTACTGCTCGGAGTTCACTGTTAAACCTTATTCTTAAACTTTACCAAATATCAGTCTAGCATTTACTAAAATACAGTAAATAACTTAGTGTTTACCGATCAATCATGTTTTAGTAATGTGTAAAGAAAAACATCAAAGCAATGAATCATAAACACATTTTACACATGGATTTTTAACGTGGAAACCCTATTAAGGGAGAAACCACTTGGGACCGGTAACCCAAAATTTTTACTCTTCTGAAGTGAGCTCAATGAAGAGCCAACCCTGTTAAAGGTTAAAAACACACTGTTAAGTGAGACCTTGTTAGAGGATTTACCACTAATAGTTTATCACTTGATATCTGGCATTTCACTATGCTATCTTCATGATAAAACTTTTGATACTCCTTGGGATGTATCTCAATGTATAAAGGATTGTTAAATCCTACTTGGTTAAGAGACTTTTTGATCCAATGGTTAAACTGAAATAGTATATGATATGTTCATAAATACAACTTATACTTGTAGATGTTTGGATCTATTGTAATCTCATTATACCTTTATGATCAATGTTTATTTTCAATACCTTTGCTCCACTTCTTTCTTCTTGGTGATGATGTGCTTCTCTGTTGGTCAGTGTCTGTAGAAAACTTTAGCTCTATTCTTTAGCTTGTATGATCACGTCTGTATGAAGAATTCTTTCTTCACCATTTTATCTTCAGCATCTCTTCTCTATTCACTCCACTAATTCATAATGAATTATCTTGTCCCTTTATAGACATAATTTCACCATTTCTATGTCCTTGACTATCTTGTTCTTGGCGTGATCCACAATTCTCGCCATTCTTGCTTTAAAGCTTTACTTCACTTTTATCCTTCAAATTTCTCCTTGAAAACTAGAATAAAACACCTTTAAAAGTCTATCTTATCTTTGGATTTTAACTTGTCGATGAAAACAATATGATCAACCAGTTAAATCCATATTTAGCTTCTGCCAACTAAGTCTTTTGTCATTTCTGAACTTCATTTCTTTTCAGTGTTTAACTCCTTGTTAGCTCGGTCTTGAATTCAGTTGTCCTCAGGCATCTCTGTCCGTCAGGGTTTTCTGTCCGTCGAGAAACACTGTGACTTTTATTTCCACTCGGGTATCACTATGGTTCTGCTCATCAGAAATTCTTGCTCGGGTTTCTTTCTCGGGTACCACTATAACTTTTCTCTTGAATTTCTCTATCCGTTGGGTGCACTATCTGTCGGTGTTTTTTGTCACTTAGTGCATACTAAAATTTTATGCATTACTGATAGCACAACCTTTATCTCTCTGGTTCTTTGAATTATTTGACACTATGTATATAACCTATCAAATTATATCAATGACAATAAAATACATTAATTGATTTAATGTCTTGCATTAACTTTCTGCAGATCGGTGATCATCAACTTAACATCTTCAAACATTCAATCAGTTATAGTTCATCATTTTCTAGTGGGTTATATCATGAAGTTTTGTTCATACTTGGTGTATGGTCTTTCGCCTTCCATCTGATCACTTGTGCTCTTGCAATAGATCTATGAACTTTATGCTATTGGTTGGGACATTTGGATCGATATCTCTTCAACTAGTTGATTTGGAGTTTTTTTTAGTACTAACCCCTTTTTGTGTCTTTTATCTCTTTTTTTCTTTTTTTTTTCCCTTGTGTGTGGTTTTATGATTTGAGATTTTTTTTGGGGGAATCGTGTCCTTAAACTTAGTGATGTCTTATCTCTTTGTAATTTTCCCATGATCATTTCTATTTATTCCTCTCTTCTCTCCCATTTCCTTTACCGTGAGCATGAGCTTTTATCATACTCCTGCTAAAGTGGGGGATAAATGTACCATTGAAAATTGTAAGCACCTAACATGTGTTTATAATTTCATGATTATTTAGCACCCACCTTAGTTTATTTTCATAGTAGGACTTCATGTGGCACTTAATGGACACCTAAATTCAAATATGAGTCCTCTTTCATTTCAATCTTGTTCAAAATCAAGGTAGCCCCTTATTTTTAAGTGTGATCCTCTATTTTTACTCTAATCATATAATATATTTCATCACCTAGGCCCTATGTTACCATTTGTGGCATTCATGTTCTATCCCACTCTCAGAATTGGTTATACTCTGCAATCCTATATTCCCTAATTATCTAGGGCATGTGGTCCTGATTTTGGATTTGATTGGGGTAACATAATGACCAGGGAATTGTTTTCTTGGAAAGGTAATGCTTGGGGTGTTTTTTTCCCTAAGGATCAAGCCCAAATTGGATTTGGGGTCTCGTCTCAGTGGTTTAGTTGGATATTTGGACTTATAGTTGGCTTGCTAGAGTTTTAACCCCCCAAGATGTTGTGAGAGGTATATAAGAACCCCATCTCTCCTCATTTTGGTAACAACCATTGTAAAGTATCTTCATTCACAAGAAAGAATTCAAGTTCAAGAAATCAAGGAAAGCATCCAAGAAAATATACCTCTTCTCAAGCATTCAAGGTCTTCCTCCCCATCGATCAAGATTTTTCCCTCATTAAAAGCCTAGTAAAGGAGTTATCTATCAAGGAAGGAAATGCACCCACATCTACATTGATGATCTTAAATAATCGCTCATTTTCATTAGGATTTATGATGTTTTTTCAATTGTTTTTAAGGGTTTAAGACATGTTTCCTTGTACTTTTACGATGTTTCCTTAAAATTGTTAAGCATTAGACATAAAATTATCCTTGAACCTTTTGGTTAATATTAGTCTACTATGTGATATATCTATGTTAATATTGAATGTGATTGAATGAATACTATTATGAAGTGATTATGGATATGCTAATGTTTGTGCATGCTAATATTATGATGCAATTATAAATGAAGCTTAGAGAGTGGAAGAAACGTCTGCCAGCTGCTCAGTGAAGTCAAAATGGGACAAAGTGTTGAAGGAGTAAAATGATTAAAGCCTTCCAACTCTTGTGGAAGTGATAAATCTTCCTTCAAAGCTTGTATTTTTTAGTTCAGAAAATTTAGGAAGGGTTAAATCTTCTAGATTTTCTCTGAAGTAGGATGGAGTTGACTATGTCCTGCCCATGTACAACTTCCTTCCCTTTTTCATGATTTTAATAAATCCATTTCCTCCTAGATTGTTGGGAGAGGAATGAATAAGTAGTTAGAGGTAGTTTATTCCTCCTATAATTAATGCTCATTTATTTCTCTAAAAGGTTAGAACTTCTACATACTTTAAGTATGTTTTGAGATTATTATTTTAAAGGAATACAAACCTAATTTTTGTTGTGTTGTAAAATTTTTTATAATGAATCAATTTTTTCTTTAATCTCTTATATCTGAGTTAATTTCTAGGAGAATGACTCAAGGGAGGCACTTGAAGAGGATCCCATCCATTTTTTTTAGTAGGTAACTTTTTGTTTAAGTAGTTAGAATCAATCCTGGTATTTGTTTGTTCCTGCAACCACTATAATTTAATTTTATGTTTGTTCCTATAGGCGAGGTAAAATAGAGTAGTTAATTTTTTTTCTAAGGATTGATCTATTGTAAGTAGTTAGACTCCAATTAGTTGTTTTTGCAATGTTTATGCTATTTCCTTTCCAGTACTTTACTTTCCAGCAATTTTCTTCTTTCATCTTAGAATAGGTGTGACTTTAGTTACTTCTTAGGGCACATACAATGCTAAACCATTTCAAGTATCATGTCCCTGGGTATACATAGAAATGAGTCTTCATGATGAGGAGATAGTTGCTTAATATGGATCTATCCACTTCTTAAGTTATAGTTTTATAAACCTAGTTATTAAACCATTAGAGAATTTCAACATTTTTGGAGCCATTATCATGGATGGTGTCAAATTGGGAATTTGTTGAAGTCGTAGATTTTGAATTATTACATTTTAAAAAAAAATTAATCGTGCTTTTGACTTAGTTATTTACAAGTTGAATCACTTTTTTAGCCTCTAGACATGACCCTATAATAAATTGAGTAAAAAGAACTATATGGATAGGGGTAGAATACGAGATTCTTTAGAAGGTTCCATCCTAATGAATCAAACTTTTAAAACCAACCGCTTGAGCTACCTAATGAAGCTAAGATAAATCATTTTGTTGATGTGTTTTCCCATTTGACTAGCTCATCATCCTCTGAAGATTCTTTGCCTCAACCACTTGTTGAGAATCCTCTTTCTAGTATAGTTTATAAGGCAAGAATGGCCACCCATAATCAACCTAATCATCCAAACTTTCCATTTCCTATCACTGACTAGAATGAGGTTGAAAACCTCAAGATAATCCCTACCTTAGTCCTTCCCAAATTTTATGGGCTATAACAGAGGACTGAGACATTTTCCTATTTGAATTTAATATCCTCTGCATAAGCTATGATTATACTATTGATGCTATAGGCTTAAATTATTTCTAACCACACTAAGGAATTTGCACTAAGGTGGTTCATGAGCCTAGGAAGGAATGTTTTTGATACTTGGGATGAGATGGAAGAAAAAATTCCTAAAAAATATGAAGAATATTGTAGAGGCAATGATATGAAAGGAGATGATATCTTCAGGATGCAATAGAATGGAGATGAAAGCTTAGAGGACTATATAGGGAGGTTCTTGTTTAGTCTCCATAAATCCCAACATCATGCACTTAGTGAAGAATCCCAGAAGCTATTATTCCTTTGAGGATTTAATGAGAATTGTATGGAGGCGCTAGACCTCATGTGAGAAGGAGATATCACTCAAGATCCTTGGGATGATATTAGGAAGATATATCAAAATTACTCTCAGGTGGAAATATAGAAAGGAAGAGATCACCAAGATGGTATGAGTAATCCCTCAAATGGAGTTTCAAGAATCAAAATCACTCATGTAATGTCAAACTTCAAGCAAGACATCATACACAATATGGCCACTCAATTGGACACACTTTAAGAAAATAAGAAACATGATGAAGAAGAAGCAATATTGGAATAATTTTTTCCCCATTTCAGCCAAAACAAAAAGGACTATAGATGAAAGACGATAGCCAACATTGACAACAAGAAAATTATACCAGAGTTCAAGCTAGTTGAAGGTGTTGATGAATCTATTTTCTATATTTCATAGAGAAGTCCATGAGATCAAAGACAAGGTATGTCTATAGACCCTTTGTCTTTTAGTGGATCTTATTTGAAATCTTATACATTTGGTAATCAACGGAAACCCTCATACCCATAAAATTTTGGGAAATATCCATCTCAAGCTTGAAACAACCCCCATAATGCTTGGTCAAAGTATTAAAATTCCCCACCTTAGTGGTAGAAAACCTTAGGGGAACTCAAAACCACCTCAAGTAAATTGGTATCCTACACCTCAATGGAGAGGAGGTCAGTAATAGACAAACTAGGAAACTAGTTACCTGCAGCCACCTCTGTAGCCTCAACAACCAACAATACTACCACCTCCTAATCCCAATATTAAATCATCCAATCCTACATAGTTTCCTGCCCAACCTAAACCTAATTAAAATAAAAAGAAACAAATAGAGATATTTTATTTCAAAAACCCTTCTCAATACCCTACATATGTTGTGAACATAGTTGACATACACCTACATTCAGTAAAAACCCTGCTAGCGCCTACCTCTCCTATCATAATCAAGCTGCCTATAGAAGAAGAAGAAGATATTACCTTACCTAATACATATATACATCAATTTCAAATGAAGAATCATGAACTAGTTTTAAAAAATTATCTATAACCCCTATTTACTCAAAGGTTAGAAGCTGCAAAGGAAAAAGAAGAACCAACCTTTGATTTTTTGGATCAATTAAACAATGTGTGTGTTAAGATACCACTAATTCAAGCTATAAAATATGTACCTAGGTACAAAAAACCAATTAGGTATTCTTTTCTCAAGAAGTCGAGTAGGAAAAAGAAGGACTCATAAATGGTACATGTAGTGGAACAATTGGTTGACATTATGTTGGGAAAAGTGATTTTTCCAAATTATTTTGATCTGGGTAGTCTTGTAGTTGGGGTCATTATAAATGGAATTCAAGTAAAGAATTCCATAATAGACTAAGGAGAAGCTATTAATGTGATGACCAAGGATATCATGCAGCATCTGAATATTACTAATCTGATACACGCTCTTACTATCCTACAACTAACTAACATTTCTACTATCAAGCCAGATGGGATGGTGGACAACCTTGTTGTTACCCTAGAGTACTAGGAATATTCAACAAATTTTACGATCCTCTCTCCCAAGGCTACACTAGGGGGGTTTCACATTATTCTAGGAAGGTCATGGTTACCCACAACATATGCCTATATAGGATGCAGGTCAAGGGATATGACTATCTTTGATGGGATCAATACCAAGAAACTTTTTCTTTTTCCACCTACTCAATCCCATTCTAATTTGGAATAACCCATTTGGTCAAGCATAGGGGAAGAATCAAGAAGTTATTTTCATTTCCCAGTTTACGATGCTAGAGAGGAATCCTTTCATGCAGCTTCAAAGAGATGATGAATTACTCTCCCATATTATTCAAAACCATTATGAAGTAGATGAGGAATTAGATATTTTTGGATCTTTCTCTCCATGTTCTTTGCAAACACTTATACCAACCTTAGATGCACATGAATTTCCTACAAAATTAGACATGTTGTTGGAATTAGTTTTTGTTTTTGTCATTGGCATTCATGTTTTGTCCTGATGTCAACATATGTTTCTATGAGGGAAGAACAAACCAGTTATTACTATTGCTTGATGACTAACAGAAGTGTACGGGTACCGTATGGTTTTTTCACAATGAGAAAAGATAGTGATGTATACAGGGATGTGTTTTTATCTTATGTCTAAGTTTGCATAGATTAATATTGCAGATATAGTTAGTTATAGATTTTTCAGTGAAGACTGGGTATTGGACTATGACAATGATCTTTGACAAAATTAGTCTATGTGTTTTGAGGATAACTTGTGTGTGATGAGGATTCATGATATGCGAGCTTGGGAATGTCAAGAGACATGTTGAGGAATGTTTATTATGATTCATGGGTTGTAGGACTCTTTATGACATCAGTTGTGGTGTGTCTTCTAGAGAAGACCTATTTGGGGCCGACTTTAGAGGTGTAGCATGTATTATGGAGTGCGAGAATGGATTACGGATCTTGGATTATATTTGATGAATTGTAATTGATGTTTAATTATTATAGGTATGATGTATATCTTAGCAAGGGGTTAAAAATATGTTGATGACTGGGAAGAGATATAGGAAGAAGAAATAAAGTTAGATGAAATTGTGGCCCTAATCCCTAGAAGAGAGAAGAGAGGTAAGGGTAAATTTGAAGGAAAGTTACCTCTGAAATGTTTTTCATGCAATAAGATAGGTGATTTTGCATATAGATTTCCTACAAGGGTTCCTAAGCATAAATATAAGTTCTATGAACCTAAGTATTCCAAGGATAAGGAATGTTACTATGCTAGTCAAGGTGTTTCTGATGATGATGTTATTGATAATGATGAGATTGGATTTATTGCTATCAAGGATGATGAACCTATTCATGAAGAAAGAGCCCTAGTGTAACCTATTGAAAACAAATTTGAATGGATCATAGACAGTGGTTTCTCACACCATATGAATGGAGATAGAAATTAATTTTTTAATCTAACCAAGTATGATAGTGGTGTTGTGAGATTTAGTGACAACACTCCTAAGCTTATCATTGGAGTTGGATCTATTTCTTTGGATGGAAATACTAATATTTATGATGTACTACTTGTTGATGGTATTAAACATAATTTGTTAAGTGTTGGACATCTAGTGGACAAAGTTTATCAATTGAATTCATTGATGGGAAATGCTCTATCAGAAGTAAGTTAGGAGAATTGATCGCATCTGGTACTAAGGCGAGAGGTAATGTATTTGAATTGAATACATATGAGGCTTCTTGCTTTGTTGTGAAGCTTGATGATAGTTGATTATGACATAGAATATTTTTTTATGTGAATTTTGATAATATTGTGAAGGCAAGTATCACTAATTCTGTTAGAGATTTACCGAAGATTGTGAAACCATCTAACACCATGTATAGAAAATGTGTAATGGGGAAATAGACTAGAAGCAATTTCAAAATAAAATCTTACTCAGTGAAAGGGAAGTTAGATCTAGTGCATGGAGATCTATGTGCTTCTACAAGAACGAGGTCTTACTATGGTGAAAGGTATTTTATACTTTTTGTTGATGAATTTTTTCGAATGATGTGGGTTACATATCTGAGAGAGAAATCTGAGGCTTTTGACAAATTCAAGATATTCAAAGAAAAAGTTGAGAATGAATCAGATTTAAAGATAAAATGTTTGAGATTGGATAGAGGTGGATAGTTTACTTCAAACTTGTTCGATACCTACTGCGAAAATCATGGAATATACAGACAAACACCTTCTCTTAGGACACCACAACAAAATGGGATAACAGAGTGAAGAAAAAAAACAATATTAGATGTTGCAAGAACCATGTTGCTGGAAGGAAATGTATCACATGTTAATTGGAGAGAAGTTGTTGAACTGTTGTTTATACTTTGAATAGAGTTCATATTAGGGAAGGTACAAGTAACACTCCTTATGAATTATGGTTTAATTATACTCCTACTATGAAATATTTTAGAATATTTGGTAGTAAATGCTATATCAAAAGAGATGTTGAGATAGGAAATTTTGATGCTAGAAGTGATGAAGGAATCTTCCTTGGTTATTCCACTAAGAGAAAATCTTATAATTTTTTCAATTTGAGATTGAAAAAGATGATTGAAAGTGCTAATGTGAGGATTGATGAAAAGTTCCAGATTAAGAAAGAATATATGACTGTAATCAGACTAAAAAGATCAAGGAGGTTACTACAGATCAAGAAGAACCTTTTGAGATTGAACATGATATCGAGGTATGTCAAGATGACTCAAATGATCCTACTAAAATTCCTAAG
This sequence comes from Thuja plicata, assembly GCA_018584345.1. Taxonomy (NCBI): domain Eukaryota; kingdom Viridiplantae; phylum Streptophyta; class Pinopsida; order Cupressales; family Cupressaceae; genus Thuja; species Thuja plicata. The sequence goes on from MU226990.1 coordinate 2,061,075, forward strand.
ACACCGGGGTATGTTAAGAAAAACCATCCTAAAAATCAAATTATTGGCAATGCAAATAAAGGAATGATGACAAGATCAAGATTAAGAGATGAAATTTGTTTGATTTCTCAAGATGATTCAAAATCTACAGATGAGGCATGTAGAGATGAATCTTGGACTAAGGCTATGCAGGAAGAATTGGAACAGATAAAGAAAAATAACACTTGGGAACTGGTTCCTAGACCTAAAGATAATAATGTTATAGGAACTAAGTGGTTTTTCATAAACAATATGAATGAAGAAGGAATGGTTGTAAGAAATAAGGCAAGAATGATTTGTAAAGGCTACTCACATCAAGAAGGTATAGAATTTGAAGAAACATTTTCTTATGTTGCTAGGCTTGAGGCTGTAAGATTTTTTCTTGCTTATGTTGCACACAAAAACTTCAAAGTATATCAGATGGATGTGTAATCTATATTTCTAAATGGATATATAGAAGAGGAAGTATATATTGAACAGCTCGATGGATTTCCTCTGACAGAAGATGAGGATATGTTTTTCAAGTTGAAGAAGGCTTTGTATGAACTGAAATAGGCACCTAGAGCATGGTATGCAAGATTGGATAGGTATATACTTGGTTTTAGAAAAGGTAATGCAGAGAGTAATTTGTACTTAAGAACAAGTGAAGGTGGAAGTCTAATAGTTGAAGTTTTTGTTGATGCTATCATTTTTGGAGGAAATGATGTAATGAGTAAAAATTTATCTAAGGAAAAGGAAAATAAATTTGAGATGTCAATGATTGGTGAGATGAAATTTTTCCTTCGACTGAAAATTAATCTAAACAAGAATGGTATTTTTATTTCTCAGACTAAGTATCTTAAAGAAATGCTGCAAAAGTTTGGAATAGAAGATTGTAAACCTGTTGGAACACCTATGGTTACTGGTCACAATCTTACTACTAATTAAAAATATCAGAGTGTTTTTCAGACAAAGTATGGATCTATGATTGGAGGCTTACAATATCTAACTTACACTAGACCAAATATTGCTAATGCAGTTAGAATTGTGGCAAGATATCAAGAAGATCCTAAACAAACACACCTTGTTGCTTTCAAAAGAATATTTAGATATATTTTTTGGAACACTAGATTATGACTTATGGCATAAGAAATCTGATGATTTTGATTTGCATTCTTATACTGATACTAATTGGGTAGTAAAATTTGATGACAAAAAGAGTACAAGTGGTGGTGCATTCTTTCATGGGAAAATATTGGTTTCTTGGTTAGGTAAAAGGCAGGATTGTATAGCCAAGTCTATTGTTGAATCAGAGTATGTTGTTGCTGCAATAAATTTCACATAGATTGTTTGGATGAAGAAAATTATAAAGGACATTGGGATAACATTCGATGAGCCAGTAGTTATCAATTTTAATAACACTAGTATAGTGAATATGTCAAAGAATCCAGTTATGCATTCAAAGACTAAATATATTTCCATCAAGTATCATTTCTTGAGAGACAATGTTGCACAAATGGAGATTAGATTGGAGTATATCAGCACAAAGGAATAGATAGAAGATATATTTACAAAACCTTTGCCAAAGGATTCCTTTGAGTATCTCAGTGGCATTCTTGGGGTGAGAGCCCCTCCTTGCGAGAACTAAATTGATGCAGGAATGCATCAGTCCAGTCACTTTCAGAGCTATATCATTTTCTAGACTTTATGTATGGGTCTACTCCTCAGGGGGAGTGATTGCAGGAACATTATAGAACACATTTGGGTGATTTTTCACCTGGTTGTTGGAGACATGAATATTTGAAAAAGCTACGCCTTATAGAAGAAAAAAGAAGATTTATAGAACCCTTTTCCATTATTGTCAAAGGGAGAGAGATTCTATGTGAAAATCCTTACTGTTTTAGGGAGAGATGTGTTGAGGATATTGAGAAGATTGTAGCGAGAGTGAGTACTATTGGGTCGATGGATTCTCCCATATGTTTCCATCAATGCCAAAGGGGGAGATTGTTAGAACTGGTTTTTGTTTTTGTTGTTGGCATTCATGTTTTGTCACTAATGTCAACATATGTTTCTATGAAGGAAGAACAAACTGGTTATTACTGGTTCTCGATGACTGCCATAAGTGTACGGGTACTGTACAATTGTTAAATATCGAGCGAAGACGGTGATGTGTACAGGATTTTTTTTGATCTTATGTCTAATATTGCATGGATTAATATTGCAAATAGAGTGAGTTATAGATCTTTTAGTGAAGACTGGGTACTAGGCTGTGACAGTGATCTTTGATAGAGTTAGTCTCTATGTTTTGAGGATAACTTGTGTGTGATAAGGATTTATGATATGTGAGATTAGTGAATATCAAGACACATGTTGAGGAATGTTTGGTATGATTCTTGGGTCGCATGACTCTTGGTGACATCAGTTGTGGTGTGTTTTCTGGAGAAGACCTATTTGGGGCCAACTTCAGAGATGTAGCATGTATTATGAAGTGTGAGTGTGGATTACAAATCTTGGATTATATTTGATGTATTATAATTGATGTTTACCTTTTATAGGTACCATGTGTATCTTAGCAAGGGGTTAAGTAATTATTTTTGCATTAGGGAAGTCTTAATTAACTGACTTATTTGCTTATTGTAAGTCTGTATAAAAGATAGATTGTTTTCCTTTGTGGAAGTGTGGTAACAATGAAGTGTGGAAGTTGCGAGCTTGTTTATTCCAAGTCTGCTGGATGTAGGGTAGAGGATGTGATTAAGAGACTTCATTGGAACTGATCAAGCAAAGACAATTGATATCTGACACTTCACTGGATTGTATATTTATTATATACACTTGTATTTCAGACAGTAAGTCCTGAGGGTGGATTTAACCTTCTTTAGGCAGTGTGCCTGGGTAGTGAGCCTATTGTTACTCTTGACTCCTAATAGGGTTTGTCCTTTAATAGGGACTATGTACTTTAATGCATTAATAAGCTCCTAATAGGGTTAAGTATTTTAGCAGGGATACTATACTCTCAGTACATATTTTGTGGGTGCCAATTCCCACCAGGGTTTTAACTTTAAGAGGGTTTCCTCGACAATAAAGGATTATGTTATGGTGTTGTATTTATTGTTTTATCATTTGGATTAAAGTTTTGGTTTAAATAATGTTTAATGTTTAATAATTTGTCTCACAATTGATTTATCCCCCCTCTCAGTTGAGTTGGTGGATTGTTATTCCTAACACATGCTCCATACACCCTTACTATATGAAGTAAAATTGTCAGCATAAGTGAGGCAACCATGGTTGACTTGACTATCCAACTAGAACTCTCACAAGGGATATGAACCTGATGATCAAGAAAAAAAACCTTCAACTATCCTTGGGGAAATTATGCCTATTATGTACTAAAATTTTGCCTATGCAATGCTCATGCAACTTTTTAGAGAGAAGCCATCAACATATTCTCAGACATCTCACATGATCATATGGAGATCTACATGGATTATTTTATTTCCTATGATAGTAACTTTGAGGAAGCATTGGACAGTTTGGAAAGGTATTAAAAAAGATGTAAGGATCAAAATCTATCTTTCAATAGTGAAAAATCCTTCATGATGATGTAGTAAGGAGTAGTCCTTGATCGTTAAATTTCTTAGAAAGGCATTCAAGTTGACCCAATAAAGATAGAGGTGATCACAAATCTTTCGATTCCTGTCAAACAAAAATATGTCAGAATTTTCCTAGCTCATGTAGGATATTATAGATGCTTCATAAAGGATTTTAGTAACATGGTAGACCCACTAAAAATAATTTAACAAAATATGTTGAATTTCAATGCACATCAGAATGTGATATAGTATTTTCTGATTTGAAGATAGCCTTAACCCAAATTGAGGGCCCTAATTGGGCACTTCCTTTTCAGATTCACACTGATGCATCTGATTATGCAATAGGAGCTCTCTAAGGATAGAAAGAGGGAGAAACAGAGCATTCTATCTACCTCATCTATAAGAATCTATAAGGAGATGAGTTCAACTACATTATTATAGAAAAGGAAATGCTAGCAGTAATTTATGCTCTTAACGTGAGGCCTACCCAAGCTCGTCATATCTTAGCACCATTTTTCAATTATTATGATCTACAGATGATACTGATTTTTTATTTTGTTGACCTATTGGGACACATGTATTTCTTTATGGATCTTTTGAATCCTTTACTAGTAAGCACTACCTGATTAGGTAATCAGGATACCTATGTGATACTCTATGTTAGTAATGCATATTTCTGTTTATGATTTAATTTTAATGATGCAGTATATTGAATTAATATGTAGATGATATAATTATGTAATTTGGTTTAGGGAAATCATATTATGCTTATTTAATTAAATGCAGATGCTGTTTAAATTTCAAAAGTTATTGTTTAATGCAAATGTAAGTGCATGATAAATTATGTTATGTTTTATGTGATGTTATATTGGACCTACTGATGTATGCAATGAGTGTGCATAAAAGTTGACCATGGTACTAAAATAGGGATTCAGAATTGAACCTATGTGAATTTTGTGAATACTAAGGTTATGTCTGTACGCAGAGACATAAACCTTTTTGTTTGGTCTTTTATTCCTGAAAGTAACTTGTTTGATTGTATTTAAATTTAGTAATGTTATTGTTAATTAGGTCATGCCTTTTGTTAATGTGTTGTGTCGATTTTGACAAATGTAAGTGCTTATGTGTTGAAATGGCTAGTATATGTAACTAGGGGATTACCTAGTGTAGTACCCAAGCTTATCTTGAGCTAGGAAACTTCTAGATGGGTCAACTCAAGTTGTTATTCATGAGTTAACTTTGGGTAGAGTTGGGGAGGGTATTTTGGGCTCCCAGAGAGTAAATAGGGTCAAAACTAACTGCCCCACTTGGTACCTTAGGGGTTATGAGTCATTTTCAGCCCATTAAGAGCCTTTAAACTCATTTATGGCATCCCTAAAGTCTCCATTTTGAAGAGTGGCGAGTTTGGAGAGTTGGAAAACTTTGGTTAAGCCATCCTTTCTTTCCTTCTATTCATTTAAGTCCATTTATGGAGAAGGAATGCAAGTGGGGAGATGGGATGGGTTAGGGTCTCTTCTCCATTAATGATTCCTGGTATTTTAGAGACAAGGCCTTTATAGGGGAGATTTTAGTGAGAGCTTGGGTTGTTCACCCACTCTCTACTTTCAGAGACAATTTCAGTTTAGAAGGAGGATTTGGGGAGAAGGGAGAAGGATTGGAAGGAAAATGTCTTCACAAACCACAATTCATTTTTCCATAGCTTGGATCCAAGTTGGCTTAGGGTAAAAAGTATAGATGTGGCTTATGCTTGTAGAGATCTTAGAGCTCCATTAATGGAATCTTCAATGTAGTTGGTTACTCCATGTGTGTTTTCATTTGATTTCATGATTATGTTGTATTTCATTGTGTGCTCATACTTGTTTTTGGAGTCTTCAAGGCACACTGATCACCCTTGGGAGGGCAGAGTAACCTTGAAGGGGTGATAGGTTCAGACACCATGTAGTGTAGAGTCTGTCATTTGTGGAGGGATAGACATGGGTATTTTTGGTACCCATGGCGCCAAGAAAGTCTGTGGGAACATGGAGTCATAAGGAGAAGTTTTGATGGCTAGAGGCCATTGTTTTGTATATCAAGGAAGTGGTTTGTTCAAGTCCATGTGTGCCTTATTTTTAAGATTTTGTGCTTTGGCTTCTCCTCCTGAGATAGTCCATGTGTGCCTTATTTTTAAGATTTTGTGCTTTGGCTTCTCCTCTTGAGCTAGTCCACTATCACCCCACTTTGGAGAAGGCCTCTTAGAGACCTTTTTGTTAAACCATGGGAGGGAACTTTCTTGTTCATTTTGTTGAGTGTGTAAGTTTTGTGTATACATATTTGTATTCATGTTCAATTCTAGATCCCCAAGCTCGGGAGTGGCCTTGCAATGGCCTAGGTTGGGAGGTGAGCCTCCATGGTCAACCACTATCTTTTGTAGGTGTAGATGGAGCTGCTGGAAAGCTAGATGTAGTCTTGGATTATATTGCAACCAGAAATTCTCTCAAAAGCATCTTTTTGGATTAGTTGTTAATACTTGTAATCTCGGATAAACTGAAAATCTATAACCTTGTAGTTTATGAAACACTAGGAATTTGTAAAAACTATATTGTATCAAATTTCCTATGAATGGAAAGAAAATATTTTATCCCATGTTTGTTTTAGGATATTGTTAAAATTAATTATCTTAATTTTGAAAATCATGTCGTTTTATAAAGTTTGTTGTAAAAGCCATGTTCATTTAATTATGAATAAAATAGTATGTTGAGTAGAAGGTAGATAAATTTCTAAATTATTGAATTTGTTCATTGAACATCATTAGGTAGATTTACAGAAATCACACCTAAATTAAATGTTTAACTTGGCTAGATTATAGCTTTTCCCAAACTATAGGGATGAATTAAATGACTTTTTGTATTGAAAGAAAATACCCATGAAATTAAATATCTTAGGAGAAGCATTTAATATTATAGTCTATATTTGTAAATATATATATTTACATGTCTAAATTTACATCTAGAGAAAGAATGATAATTCTTCTAAGAAAGTAAACTAAATGATTTTGTACTGTTTAAACAAAATATTTTAGTCTTTGTATTTTATCAGAGAATTTATTTATTTTTTAACAGAGGTTTCTTAACCATATATATATA
>MU226990.1:2088461-2127668 GCA_018584345.1 Thuja plicata
GCTGAAGTAGTTAATATAAATTAGTGATAAAAATCACCTAGGACATTAAATCTGATTTAATAATAAATTATGCCAAAGTAACATTGTCTTGACATAACAGGGGGTATGATCACACCTAGGACAAACAAGGTCTATGGTCAGTACAGACCAAATCCAGGTGGTTACAAGGCCTATCCCAGCCCGTCATATCTTAGCACCATTTTTCACTTATTATGATCTACAGATGATACTATTTTTTTGTTTAGTTTAACAATTGGGACTGTATTGCTTTGTGGATTTGTTGAATCCTTTGCTTGTAAGCAGTACCATATTAGGTAATCAAAATACCTATGTGATAAACTATGTTAGTAATACGAATTTATGTTTATGATTTAATTTTGATGCTGCAGTATATTGAATTAATATGTAGATGTCATCATGATGTAGTTTGGTTTAGGGAAATCATATTATGCTTATTTAATTAATTGCAGATGTTTAAATTTCGAGAGTTATTGTTTAATGCAAGTGTAAGTGCATGATAAATTTTGTTAGATTTTATATGATGTTATATTGGACCTACTGATGTGTGCAATGAGTGTGCATAAAAATCGACCATGGTTCTAAAATGGGGATTCAAAATTGAACCTATTTGAATTCCATGAATACTAAGGTTTTGTCTGTACGCAGAGACATGAACCTCATTGTTTAGTATTTTATTCGTGAAAGTAACTTGTTTGAATGTACTTAAATTCAGTAATGTTATTTTTATTTAATTCATGCCTTTTGTTAATGTGTTGTGTCAATATTGACAAATGTAAGTGCTGATGTGTTGGCATGGCTAGTAAATGTAACTAGGGGGTTACCTAGTGTAGAACCCAAGCTTACCTTGAGTTAGGAAACTTCTAGATGGGTCAACTTGAGTTGGAATTCATGAGTTAACTTTGGGTAGAGATTAGGAGGGTCTTTTGGGCTCCTAGAGAGTAACTAGGGTCAAAAATAACTATCTTACTTGGTACCTTAAGGGTTAGAGGTCATTTTCAAACCATTAAGAGCCTTTAAACTCATTTATGACATCCGTAAAGTCTCTATTTTGAAGAGCGACGAGTTTGGATAGTTGGAAAACTTTGGTTAAGATATCCTTTATTTCCTTGTATGCATTTAGCTTCATTTTTAGAGAAGGAATGTAAGTGGGGAGATCAGATGGGTTAGGGTCTCTTTCCCATTAATGATTTGTAATATTTTAGGGAGAAGGCCTTTATAGGGGAGAGTTTAGTGAGAGCTTGGTTTGTTCACCCACTCTCTACTTTTAGAGACAAGTTCAGATTAGAAGGAGGATTTGGGGAGAAGGAAGAAGGAATGGAAGGAATATCTCTTCACAAACCACCATTCATTTTTTCATAGCTTGGATCCAGGTTGGCTTCTTAGTGTAAAAACTATAGATGTGGCTTATGCTTGTAGATATCTTAGAGCTCCATTAATAGATTCTTATATGTATTTGTTTACTCCATATGTGTTTTTCTTTTGAGTTCATTATTATGTTGTATTTCATTTTGTGCCCATACTTGTTTTGGGAGTCTTCAAGACACACTCACCCTTGGGAGGACAGAGTAACCTTGATAATGTGATAGGTTGAGACAACACGTAATGTAGAGTCTCATATGTGTGGAGAGATAGACATGGGTGTTTTTTGTCCCCATGATGCCAAGCAAGCCTAAGGGCACCAAGGGGTCATAAGGAGAATTTTTTATGGCTGGAGGCCATGGTTTCGCATCTTGATGAAGTGGTTTGTTCAAGTTCATATGTGGCTTGTTTTTAGTATTTTGTGCTTTGGCTTCTCCTCCTGAGCTAGTCCACTATCACCCCACTTTGGAGAAGGCCTCTTGGAGACCTTCTTTTTGTTAAATTATGGGATGGAACTTTCTTCTTGAGTTTTTTGAGTGTGTAAGTTTTGTGTATACCTGTTTGTATTCATGTTCAGTTCTGGATCCCCAAGCTCGGGGGTGGCCTTGGAAAGGCCTAGGTTGGGAGGTGAGCCTCCATGGTCAACCACTATATTTTGCAGGTGGAGATGGATCACTTAGAAGTCTAGATGTAGCCTTGGAAAGGCCTGGGTTGGGAGGTGAGCCTCCATGGTCAACCACTAATATTTTTGGATTAGTTGTTAATACTTGTAATTATCTGGGATAAAGTGGAAAGCTATAACCTTGTAGTTTATGAAACAAAAGGAATTTGTAAAAACTGTATTGTATCGAATTTCCTATGAATGGAAAGAAAATATTCTATCCCATGTTTGTTTTAAGATATTGTTAAATTTAATTATCTTAATTTTAAAAATCATGTTGTTTTATAAATTTTGTTGTAAAAGTCATGTTCATTTAATTATAGTTAAAATAGTATGTTGAGTAGAAGATAGATAAATTTCTAGATTATTGCATTTGTTCATTGAAGATCATTGGGTAGATTTAGAGACATCACACCTAAATTAAATTCTTAACTTGGATAGATTATAGCTTTTCCCAAACTATAAGAATGAATTAAATGACTTTTTGTATTGAAAGCAAATACCCATGAAATTAAATATCTTAGGAGAAGCATTTAATTTTATAGTTTATAATTGTAAATATATATATTTACATGTCTAAATTTACATCTAGAGAAAGAATGATAATTCTTCTAAGAGAGTAAACTAATTGATTCTATACTGTTAAAAAAAATTATTTGTCTCTATATTTTATCAAAGAATTTATTTATTTTTAACACAAGTTTCATATACACACACACACACACACACATTGAAAACCTTATAATAATAAAATAATATAATTTTTTATTACCTTATTGTTCTGGTTGAAAGCCGGACCATTCACGATAAACACAGTTCATTTTTAAATATTTTTTTTTAAAAAAAAATCTTTGTTAGATCTTAGTTTGGGGAGGGGCAGTCGAAGCCATTTCCACCCACGCTGCCCTTCATGGGAGTCATGGAGGAGAGGTTTGAAGCCAACCCCACCTGCGCTGCCCTTCATGGGAGCCACGGTGGAGAGAGCCAAACTCTCCCACCGCAGAGTGGCCACACCTGCGCAAGGCAGTGCATTGGCCGACTGCGGGATGGGTGGCGGTGGAGCCCCCTCCACCTCCGCCTCTTCCCTTTGTGCCATCGCGATGCGTCTATGGTGGATGTTATGCGTGCAACTCTATGTTTACTCCTCCCCTCACTCTTCTCCTCTGCCTCCATAGTAAGTTTGAAATGCAACCTTTTCCTGCATAGGCACAGCTAGGGTTTCGAAACCCTAGCCCTCTGCCATTAATAATAACAAAATGAACAGAGGGTGTTTTTAAAAAAATAAGTAAAGGGGGAGTTTTATATTTATACATTTTCATTTGGGATCAGATTTATTTTTAGATTTGATCTTTTTGTATGGATTAGATTTTCTCATGGAATTCAAATAGATTTCATTTTAATTTTTACTTAATTTTGTTAACTTTAGTATAGAAGTCTCTAGAAGTTTTTTTATTGTTAAATAATTGGATTAACACATAATTAGTATTAAGATCAAATGAGTTATATTTGAATTAAAAAAACTTGTGTGGAAATTGAGTTATTAATAAAATGAGGATTATTTATATACATGAATTTAATTAATAAAATCCCTTAAATAGAAATGGGTTAATAATTTTAATAGGACATTATTACTTTAATTATATTAGCATTTATTAAATGCTTGAGTAGGGATTTTATTATTTTAAAAAGGGGATTATTGTGATAGGGTATTCAATATATATTAGTCATTAGGTGCATTTGGGTAAATTTGATTAATATTTAATAAGGCATTTTGTAATTGTATGCACCCTAAAATGGTTGCCTAGACTTTGGGCCCCATTTTATCATTTTATCAAATTTCCTGAATCAATGCTTCGCAATATTTTAAATTCAAATCAATTTCCTTGATCAAATTGTAATTTATTCAATTATTCAATTATTTCAATATTTCCTAAGGTTTGATCATTTTTATCTAATTAAAAGATTTAATTTTATTTTTAATTAAATAAAATTTATCTTATTTAATTAAAAGATTTAATCTCCCTTTTAATTGAATAGAATTCATCTTATTTAATTAAAGTAAATTTCTCCCTTTTAATTAAATAAAATTCCTCTTATTTAATTAAATTCAATTCCTCCCATTTAATTAAATAAAATTCTACTAATTTATTTAATTGAAAGAAAACCCCTCTTTTAATTAAATAAATAAAAATCCCCACTTAAAGCACTTTATTTGATGAAAAAGGCAATGAATTAAATAAAAATGCCTTTTTCATCACATCCTCCTAAATGGTGGGTTTTTTTGCCTCTTAATCTCAATCGTTCACTTTCCTTTAAAAGGAGACCTTTCCTTCTCATTTTGAGATCATCTTTTTCATAGTATTGTTATGCTGCAGGTTTGGAGAGCAATTTTGGAGGAGCATTTGAGCTTGGATGTTGCAACTTCTCTCTTCTTGTCTCATTCTTCTTACATCCATGGCTCCTCATGTAGATTAGATTCATGTTTATTTTCATAGATTAATCTTGCATTTGTATTTCCTTTCATAGATTTAGCCATGCATTGTTATCATTTAGATTAATTTTCTTTCATGCATTGTTATCATATAGAGTAGATCTAATTTTCATACATTTTAATCTCTCGTTTCATGGTGTACTTGCATAGGCACTAAATAGGTCAATCTGAGGGCCTCCATTTCAAACCATTGCACTCCATGACTAGAGAGCTATGGATCGATATTTGAGGCCTCATTCTTGAGCAACCTTAGATGGAATGATTCATAGAAGTGTGTCAACATTTATGCACATAGTAATTAGGTATGCATTAATAATAAGTTTATTGCTAGTTTCAAGATTAATGTATTATTTCAGAAAGGGTTTAAATTGAAATATAGTAGAGATATAAGAAGATAAATGTGTAAAATATTATAGTTTAAATTTATGATTAAATATTCTTTGAGATACCATTTTAATTTAAAATAATCATATTAACAATTAAATCAGTTTAATATCTATTAGATATATTTTTGTGAGATTATAATTCGTTATTTCAAAAATCATTTAATGGATAGATAAGTTAACATGTTAAAAGATCATTCTAACTTTCAGTTGACTTTTGGTCAACCCTGGTCAGACTTAGTCAACTATCTTGTTGATAGAATGTGGTCAAGTTCTAAACAGTTAATGACCATCTTGAACCTTCTCATCTGAATGTCGTTATGCATGTAAGTGTAAACTTAGTTAAACATAGTTAACAATAGTACCTTAGGAAAAAAATCGTTGGTGTGTTTTGCCCAACTTTTGGCCATGACATTTTGGTATTAGAGCCATGTTTCAATGCTGAGAACCTAAACCACTATGTGATAACTAAACATTGTCCCTTTGTGTAGGATGCCTCCTATTACATGATAGGGTCGTAAATGTGGATGAGGTCATCAGTGTACCCCCTCAGTTCATAAGGAAGTACGACCTGAGGTAAAGGTTCTCAGGGGAAATCAGGTTCCTCCTCCCGAACCACCTATGAATCCAAATGTAGATATACTGATGGCACTACAAAACCTTGTCAGAATTATCCTAGACAGGATGTCTCCAATTGTATAGTAGAATGTACAACAAGATAGAGAAGGACGAGGGTCTTCACCCAGAGAATGGAGTAGGAGTCCACCTCCTAGATTTGCTGAGGAACAGGAAGAGAATGAGATTGGTTCTATTAGGGGACCAGAGCCTCCACCTAGGATTGAGGCTCAAATGTTTGAGAGAGTACCCCCATATATAGGGGATTAGATTAGAGAATTGATGTTTCTCCAACCACCTCTATTCTTAGGAGCTACATATAGGACAAAGGCTAAGTCTTGGCTTCTAAGCCTCAAGAGGTGCTTTGGGTTGTGTTCCTATGGGAGCAACCTTAAAGAATGATTTTCTATTCACCTTCTTAGAGAAGGATCCTCTGCTTAGTGGAAACACAAGGAATTCAAGGGAAAATTGGTCATTGACACCCTTACTTGGGATACCTTCCTAGAGATATTCAAAGCCAAGTATCTCTCAGAACAATTCAGACGACATCACATAAATGAATTCCATGATCTCTAGAAAAGGGGACTCTCAATATCCCAGTATGAGGGAAGGTTTATTGATCTCCTCCCTTATGTGGAGTATATGAGGGATGAGAACCTACAGGTCAATCATTTCATAAAGGGGTTGAATCCTTCTATAGCAGGTAAGGTATGCATGGTACTGCCAGGAGAGTTACAATTGACTATGGATAGAGCCTTGGTAGCCAAGGAGATAGTTAGAGGACCACATGATGCATAGAATAGGTCTCAAAACTTAATCCTGCACCCCAGGATATGGTATATCAAAGCCCCCATGGAAGGGGAATCATAGGAACTTGTTGGGGTCATTTAAGGACACCACAACCGCAGCAGTAACAACCACAATAATCTCAGCAGGACCACAAACCACAGGCACCTTATACACGTCCATCATGGACTCAAAAGTCCTCTAGGGGTGGGTACAGTGGATCCTCTAGGACCGCGGGTTCATAGTACTCTAGACCTCTAGGTGTGCAAGTTTAGGCACATGGTTTGTGTTACACTTGTGGTGCCATGGGATACATTTCCATAGAATGTCCTCAGAGAGGAAGTCAGTGATCATCTATATCTGAGCCTACAGTTGGGGATATGGGCAAGTCCCACAGGGTATTTGCAGCGGTTGATAATCGGCAAGCAGAACACCGGGCCACCATCATTAAGGACACAGGTGAAGTTAGGCAGACAGTTGGCTATCGATCCCATTCATATATTGGATCGACGGATGTTAGACCTTTGAGGCAGAGAGATGGACCAGATTAGGGTCCAGTTGGATTGTTATGACGAGGTTACAACTTCATGGGAGGATGCATCACAGATGAGGTCACATTTCCCGCAAATCTTTGATGAACTCCAGGACGATGTTCACGCCTAGATGGGGAGGATGTGAGGCCTACCCCAGCCCGTCATATCTTAGCACCATTTTTCACTTATTATTATCTACATATGATATTAATTTTTTATTTCATTGAAGTATTGGGACATATGTATTGATTTATGGATCTATTTAATCCTTTGCTTGTAAGTAGTACCTGATTAGGTAATCAGGATACCTATGTGATACTCTATGTTAGTAATGTAGATTTTCATTTATGATTTAATTTTGATGATGCAATATATTAAATTAATATGTAGATGTTATCATGATGTAATTTGGTTTAGGGTGATCATATTATCCTTATTTAATTAAATACAAATGTTGTTTAAATTTCAAGAGTTATTGTTTAATGCAAGTGTAAGTGCATGATAAATTTGGTTATGTTTTATATGATGTTATATTGGACCTACTGATGTGTGAAATGAGTGTGCATGAAAGTTGACCATAGTTCTAAAATGGGCATTCAAAATTTAACCTATGCGAATTCCATGAATACTAAATTTTTGTCTATACGGAGAGACATGAACCTATTTTTTTAGTCTTTTATTCGTGAAAGTAACTTGTTTGATTGTATTTAAATTTAGTAATGTTATTGTTAATTAAGTCATGCCTTTTGTTAATGTGTTGTGTCAATTTTAAAAAATGTAAGTGCTTATGTGATGGCATGACTAGTAAATGTAACTATGGGGTTGCCTAGTGTAGTACCCAAGCTTACCTTGAGTTAGGAAACTTCTAAATGGGTCAACTTGAGTGGGAATTCATGGGTTAACTTTTAGAAGAGTTTAGGAGGGTCTTTTGGGCTCCTAGAGAGTAACTAGCGTCAAAACTAACTATTTCACTTGGTACCTTAGGGGTTAGGGGTCATTTTCATCCCATTAAGAGCCTTTAAACTCATTTATGACATCCCTAAAGTCTTCATTTTGAAGAGTGACGAGTTTGGAGAGTTGGAATACTTTAGTTAAGCCATTATTTCTTGCCTTGTATGCATTTTACTCCATTTATGGGGAAGGAATGCAAGTGGGGAGATGGGATGGGTTAGGGTCTCTTCCTCATTAATGATTCTTGATATTTTAGGGAGAAGGCCTTTATAGGGGAGAGTTTAGTGAGAGCTTGGGTTGTTCACCCACTCTCTACTTTTAGAGACAAGTTCAATTTAGAAGGAGGGTTTGGGGAGAAGGAAGAAGGATTGGAAGGAAAATCTCTTCACAAACCACCATTCATTTTTCCATAGCTTGGATCCAAATTGGCTTCTTAGTGTAAAAAGTATAGATGTGGCTTATTCTTTTAGATAGCTTAGAGCTCCATTAATGGAGTCTTGTATGTATTTTTTTACTCCATATGTATTTTTCTTTTGAGTTCATGATTATGTTGTATTTCATTTTGTTCCCATACTTGTTTTGGGAGTCTTCAAGGCACACTCACTCTTGGGAGAATAGAGTAACCTTGATGGTATGATAGGTTGAGACACCAAGTAGTGTAGAATATCATATGTGTGGAGGAATATACATGGGTGTTTTTTGTCCCCATGATGCCAAGCAACCCTGAGGGCACCAAGGCATCATAAGGAGAAGTTTTGATGGCTGGAGGCCATGGTTTTGCATCTTAAGGAAGTGGTTTGTTCAAGTCCATGTGTGTCTTATTTTTAGTATTTTGTGCTTTGCCTTCTCCTCCTAAGCTAGTCCACTATCACCCCACTTTGGAGAAGGTATCTTGGAGACCTTCTTTTTGTTAAACCATGGGAGGGAACTTTCTTCTTGAGTTTTTTGAGTGTGTAAGTTTTTTGTATACCTGTTTGTATTCATGTTTAGTTATAGATCCCCAAGCTCGGGGATGGCCTTGCGAAGGCCTAGGTTGGGAGGTGAGACTCCATTGTCAACCACTATCTTTTGCAGGTGTAGATGGAGCCTCTAGAAATCTAGATGTAGTCTTAGATTATTTGCAACTTGAAATTATCTCAAAAGCATCTTTTTGGATTAGTTGTTAATGCTTGTAATCTGGGATAAAGTGGAAAGCTATGACCTTGTAGTTTATAAAACACAAGGAATTTGTAAAAACTGTATTGTATCGAATTTCCTATGAATGGAAAGAAAATATTATATCCCATGTTTGTTTTAAGATATTGTTAAAATTAATTATCTTAATTTTGAAAATCATGTTGTTTTATAAAGTTTGTTGTAAAATCCATGTTCATTTAATGGTTAAAATAGTATATTGAGTAGAAGGTAGATAAATTTCTAAATTATTGCATTTGTTCATTGAAGAGCATTGGGTAGATTTAGAGAAATCACACCTAAATTAAATGCTTAACTTGGCTAGATTATAGCTTTTCTCAAACTATAGGGATGAATTAAATGACTTTTTGTATTGAAAGAAAATATCCATCAAATTAAATATCTTAGCAGAAGCATTTAATATTATAGTCTATACTTGTAAAAATATATATTACATGTTTAAATTTACATCTAGAGAAAGAATGATAATTCTTCTAAGAGAGTAAACTAATTGATTCTATACTGTTAAAAAATATATATTTTGGTCTCTATATTTTATCAGAGAATTTTCTTATTTTAACCAGAGGTTTCTTAACCATATATATATTTACCCACACACACACACACACACACATATATAATGTAAACCTTATAATAATAAAATAATATAATTTTGTATTACCTTACTGTTTTGGTAGAAGGCCGAACCATTCATGATAAATACAGTTAATTTTTAAATTATTATTTTTAAATATCTTTGTTGGATCTTAGTTTGGGGAGGGGTGGTCGAAACCATCCCCACCCGTGATTCCCTTCATGGGAGCCATGGAGGAGAGGGACGAAGATAACCCCACTCAAGTTTCCCTTCAAGGGAGTTGCAGAGGAGAGGGTCGGCTTACACCACCGCAGAGTGGCCGCACCTGCGCAAGGCAGTGCATAGGCCGACTGCAAGATTGGCGGTGACTGAGCCACCTCCACCTCTGCCTCTTTCCTTTGTGTCATCAAGATGCGGCTGTGGGGGATGGTCTACGTGTCACTCTATGTTTCCTCCTCCCTTTCTCTTCTTTGCCACCTCCATAGTAAGTTTGAAGCACGACCTTTTCCTGCATAGGCATGGCTAGGGTTTTGAAACCCTAGCCCTCTGCCATTATTAATATTAAAATGAACAGAGGGTGTTTTAAAAAAAATAAGTAAAGGGGAAGTTTTAAATTTATACATTTTCATTTGGGATCAGATTTTTTTTAAGATTTAATCTTTTTGTATAGATTAGATTTTCTCATGGAATTCAAATAGATTTCATTTTAATTTTTAGTTGATTTTTTTGACTTTAGTATAGAAGTCTCTTGAAGTTTTTTTTATTGTTAATTAATTGGATTAACACATAATTAGTATTAAAGTTGCCATAAACAAAGCCATGTATGGCTTCAACATTGATAAATGGGTCCAAGAGGATATTCAGGAGGCCAAATCCAAAATTAAAGCCCTAGAGATACGTAATGCGATACTGGAGGACACTGTTTTAAAATGCAGAAGGATGATGTGGATACTCAGAAAGGTAAGACAGTTTTTGATGAGGTAAATGATAAGAACAACAAGCTGGAAGAAACTATTTCCAAAGTTATTGATACTTGTATTAAACCTATAAAAGAGAGAGTCAATAATAGTGAAGCAATGATGAAGAAGCTGACTATCATGAACAATGAGGGTATGAAAACAACCATGGATAATCTTAAGGCTCTTTGTGCTCTGCTGGAAGGGAACAACCCTGAAAAAGGCAACGATGAGGAAGAAGGGAAACAGGACAATCAACTTGTTGGCCCTAGCTCTAGAACCAGATCTAGTACAAGAAATAAGTCCGCTCTTGATGCCAAAGATGTCACCAAACTGAAGGATTCAATTCAGAAAATCTAGAATTAGATGGTGGAGGTGGAAGAGTTTCTCAAGTTGTTGGATTGATCTCTGTGCTAGGAGGTTTTTTGACCCCGTTTTGCTAGTAGTTTTTTGGGGGCTTTTGTTTTTGTTCTTGTATTTCTCTTTGGTTCTTGGGGTTTATCCCTGTGGGTTTCTGTCAGATGTTTTGACATTCTGTTGTTTATTCATGCTTTATATGCTTTCTTCTTTCTTCTTTGTTAAAGGGTTTCGGGGTCCCTTCAAAACCTGAAGTTACCATAATCAAAAACACATAATTAGTATTAAGATTAAATGAGTTATATTTGAATTAAAAATCTTGTCTTGAAGTTGAGTTATTAATAAAATGAGGATTATTTATATACATGAATTTAATTAATAAAATCCCTTAAATAGAAATAGGTTAATAATTTTAATAGGACATTATTACTTTAATTATATTAGCATTTATTAAATGCTTGAGTAGGGATTTTCTTATTTTAAAAAGGGGATTATTGTGATAGCGTATTCAATATATATTAATCATTAGGTGCATTTTGGTAAATTTGATTAATCTTTAATAAGGCATTTCGTAATTAGGTATGCATTAAAAAAAAATATTGCTAGTTTCAAGATTAAGGTATTATTTTGGAAAGGGTTTAAATTAAAATATGTTAGAGATATAGGAAGATTAAAGTGTAAAATATTATAGTTTAAATTTATGGTTAAATGTTCTTTGAGATACCATTTAAATTTAATATAATCATATTAACAATTAAATCAGTTTCATATCTATTAGATATATTTTTGTGAGATTATAATTCTTTATTTCGGAAATCATTTAATGGATAGATAAGTTAACATGTTAAAAGATCATTATAACGTTTAGTTGACTTTTGGTCAACCCTAGTCAAACTTAGTCAACTCTATTATTTATCAAACCTTTTCAAGCTCTAAACATTTAACGACCATCTTGAACCTTCTCATCTCAACATCGTTATGCGTGCACATGTAAACTTAGTTAAACATAGTTAACATTAGTACTTTAGGGAAAAAAGTTTGTTGGTGTGTTGTGCCCAACTTTTGGGCATGACACTTAACAATTTCAAACATTATATCACAAGGTACCATATTTTCATTCATACAGATCATGCAACGATAAAATATCTTATGAAAAAAGCATTAATTATAGGGAGGTTAGAAAAGTGGTTACTCTTAATGGAAGAGTTTTATATCACTATAGTTGACAAGATAGGAAGAGAAAATGTTGTAGTGAGTTTCCTCTCTAGATTGAAAACCATAGAAGACATACCAATTATTGATAACTCATTCCCTGATAAGATTTTTTTTATCTATTAGTGTGCACACACCATGGTATGAAAACATAGCTAATTATTTTGTTGGAGGAAACATTTATCCACATTTCTCTCCAAAATATAGAAGGGTGCTCATTGAAAAGACTTTTCAGTTCTCATAGACGATATGTTGTTTATTCTATACTGGTCCAGATAATGTCGTGAGAAAATGTGTGAGGGAAGATGAAACCTATGATATCGTACATGATTTTCATGATGAACCTTGTGGATTACACTTTGCAGCAAAAAGGATAGTCATTAAAATCCTAAATATAGGATATTACTACCCTACACTTCATAAGGATGCAAGTAAATATACAAGGAAATACAAGGCATCATAGGATAGGTAGAGCAACAAGATCTGATGAAAGTCCTCTACATCCTCAAGTGGTTGTCACCCCTTTTGACAAATGGGGTCTTGTTGTTGTGGGCCCAATTGATCCCTCATCAACTGGTAAGTCTTATATTCTAGTTTGCACTGAATATGTCACTAAATGGGTCGGGTCAAGGCCATGAAGCATGCAAGGGATAACAAAGTTGTTGAATTTCACTATGATGAATTTTTTACACATTATGGATTCCCTAGAGAAATAGTGATCAACGAAGGAGCTCAATTCACTTTCACTCTAGTAACAAACTTGGTTAATGAATACAATGTTAGGCACAAGAAATATACGCCATATCATCCTCAGGATAATGGTCAATTTGAAATAAAAGACAAATAGATAGATTCCATTCTAACAAAAAAAAAGTGGTCATACATAAAAGAGATTTGACTAATATATTTTCTGAAGTTGTATGCGCATACAGAACCACCTAGAAAACCATAACTGGATTCACTCCATTTGAGCTTTGTATGGAAAGACAACAATGGTGCCCATAGAATTTTATTATTAGACTCTTAAGACAAGAATGGATCTTGGGATGGACTTATCTATAGCACAACAAGACAAAGTCAGGAAGCTCAATGCACTGGATGAAATAAGGAAAACAACATTACATCATATTGAGATGGTACATAATCAAAGAATCAAATGGCATGATAAGTATATTAAGGAGAAAAAATTTCAACAAGGTGAGTGTGATCTTCTCTATGATTCTAGACATAATGACAATTTAGGAAAATTGAAGACTAGATGGCTTGGACCATATGAAATTGTAGAAGTGTTCCCCAATGGTGTTGTTTAGCTCACAAAAATTGATCCTATAATGTTTAAACTTCTTGTCAATGGTCATTGTCTCAAACGATATCACAATCCATCTTTAAAGAGAGAATTCATGCAACAAGTTGTTGACTATCAGAATATCGATATTCTTGCACCATAAGAAGGTGGACTTATTGTCTCACCCTCTAGCTAAATTAAGGTACAAATTCATTCATAATAAAGATTTCCAAATCATGTGGGAATTAATTTCTCCATTAATAAATACAACCACTCATTCATTTCACATCACTTCAACTTCCATGCCACTCTACCTCCACCTCACTTCGTTCTTTTTTGTATCTCCTATTGGTTCCACGATTTCTTTTCACCATTTATGGAATGGATATTTCATGTCAAGTAAAATCTTTAGGTACATGCATAAAAATTTATGTGTATTATTAATTCATACATATTTATTAAATTTGTATACTTTAATATTTATATTTCGTAAAACATATTTCTAAGTAATCTTTGTTGCATTATCCTTTCCACCCTAGGATGTGTGGACACCTGCTTCCATTTAAGTTGGGAGAAGGGGTTCTTGTTTTTAGGCACATGCTAGTACATGGAATTTAGTTACACGTATTTTTAACACCAACATGTCATGTTTTTAAATGTCAATATAGTAAATTTTGAAGTGCAGTGACAACCTACATGTGTGATATGACAATGTGCTTGATCGTAGCTCTTACCCATACTTAAACACCACCACCATATTATTTTATGATACCCCTTTTTAATCCCCTTTTAATGCATGTGTCATTTTCATAATGCCAATTAAGCATTTACAAAAATTTTAATACACGACATTGGCACTAGGAAGAAAGAGAAGTTGCAGAGGTAGGAAGAAAGAACATTTCTGAATTAGGTTTGTAGCTTGGTAATTGTAAGGAAAAGGGTGTTTTAAGGAGAATTTTAAGGGTGTAAAGAAGAAGCTATGGGAGGTCCTCCTATCGTAAGTGAACCAATAGTCCACCAATTGATTTTGCAAGATGCAATATGTGAGGGAGAATTTAAAAATTGTGGTTGCCTGGACTATTTTCTGAAATTCACAAGTTTTAATAATGAGATTGCCTTGGAGTTTTCCAAAACATTCTTAAATGGGAAGGATATGGTTAAGGTATTGAAAATAATTGGGAAAGAATTGCAGAAGTTTTAGGGTTTCCTGTAGATGGAGAATCCTATCTAAAAAAGGATGCTAGAACAGACAAGGTTAGATTTATAGAGCCTACATATCCTCCACTTTATGTGGAAAAGAGGGGGAGAAAGACAAATTCTTTGCTAAAAAAATGGAAATAGGTCATTGTGTACATCATCAGATATCTTTCCTGTGAGGGTCAGAAGTCCTGTCTGCATTCTATGCATTTCAAATTGCAAAGCCATATGAGGCATGGGTGAAGGATGAACGTTCCTAATGTCTTGTACAACTTGTTGCAAATCATGGTTCACAAGACCCAAAAAGGTAGGGATAATTTTCCTATCATTGTTTGATAAAATTACTTGTTAAAATATATTTGCAAGATGCATCCCAACACATCTCATGGGTGGAATTTTAAAAATTGAGAAGTTTAGGATAGTAAATGTAGGACCTAGAGGGAAACCATTGACTCATAGGGTCAAAACGGAAGAGGGGGCCACCAAATTTACCCCTAGATCTTGCACTTCTAGGATATTTCCTAGTGAAAAATTTGTTGCAGCTAAATCAAGTTCTTCTAAACCCATGCATGATAATGTAAGTAGCTCTTCCACCGACCCCAATTTGAATGCTTTAGCCAAGACCAAAATTTGCACTATGGAAACAGTTAAAAAGGAAAAAGGGAAAATGAAAAGACAGAATCCAACAAAGGAAATTCCAATAAGAAAAAACTTGAAAAGGAAATCCTATCTCTAGGAAGAGAAAAATTAGGGAAGAAGTGCTCTTTGCAGCCACTAAACATAGCAAAAGTCTTGCAAAGAAATCAAATCCAGCGAGAACGCATGATAGGGCTTAAAATTGTAGTAAAGTATACATTAGATCTTAAAATGTAAATTTATTACACCTTGATGATGTGATTATCTTTGAATACTCGGATGAAAAATTGTAGTTGAGAGCTTGTTTTGGAATTTGATTGATTGCTTGTGGATGTCAAAATGAGGGAGGGTGGCTTGATTTTATAGCTCTCACAACATTTCAGGGTGTAAAAATTGGTGAAAGCTAACGCGACATTAAAATCCCTACTAAAATAATGTAACCATTATACAATTTAAATTTCATCTCGATCATTGGGGAATGGAACGCCCTAGTTGCCTCAGTCCACCCAATGTGGTCACCAATTTAAAACCTAAGGTCCTATCTAGAAAAAAGAAGACAAAATTACATGCAAAATTTAATTGGAAAACTGGGACCAAATGTGGGAGGTCATACATGCTAAAAATAAGGCCTAGCTAAGTAGTAAATTGTATAGTGATGCAATTTACGATGCTACAAAAACTATAAACCAAATTTTGACCCTAATGGCTCCGATGGAGAGAGGGGGGGAAAAAGAGAGGGCCGAGGGAGAAATTCCAAGATCTCTCCAAAAACTTCACCTTTTCAATTTGGCAATGTCTCTAATAGTATGGGGTGGGAAATTTTGCTAGATAAAAAAATACAATTACATATACATAATTATGCATATATACATACATACATATGTGTGTGTGTGTGTCTATATATATACATATACATATATATATACATATATATATATATATATATATATACATATATATATACATACATATATATACATATATATATGTATGTATGTATGTATGTATATGTATATATATATATATATATATATATATATGTATGTATGTATGTATGTATGTATAAGTATATATGTGTGTGTATCTATATATATGTAGATGTATGTGTGTATGAATTTATGTCGAACAAACATGTACAAGTTTTTATGTGTATGTGTCAAAGCTTGTAATTAGGCTTGGATGACAGAGTTGAGGCTTGGGAGATTCATTTCCCTCCTATTTATGTATTTTCTTGTTCCAATCTAGTTTCTTAGATTCCTTGCCATCAAGTTTACTTGTTATCAACTAAGTATTTGTAATATTAGCTCCATAATTTTACACATCTTCTCAAATTTCTAACCATATAATTTTTTAGATTTGAATAACAATAACATATTAATTTTTAATTTATTTTACCTATATTTCCATAGCTCTCAGAGACATGTGTACCATTTTTTTGATGAATTTTGAACTACTTGTCCGAATTTAAAATAAATTTAATATTATTAATATACACTTCATTCTTTACGATTTCAAGAAAATATTATATTTTTTAGTATTTTTGTGTAATTTAGGTGACCGACACAAATAACTATCTAATTTCAAGATGTGTCCACTTTAAAAAATCATTAAAAAAACCTAACAAAAAAAATCTTTTATTAATTTTCTTGATCGTATTTATCTTAATGCCTATTATAGATACAATGAAAACTAATACATGTGCATTGTCAACTCGAAAAAATACACTTTAGGATTAAGCCTTACTTGGTATTTTCATAATCATTCAAAGATAGTTCTTAGATTATGGATATGATCTATTTATTTATTTTATATTTTCATGGGATACCTGATGACATAAAGTTTTTCCATTAGTATGAAAAGAGAAAATAGTTGTAATAATCCATCGGTTACACTACACCGAAAGTCAGGTTTTCAGTTCAAACCAAAAATGCTAAGCACGGAGAAAATCGACGACATAGTTTTGCAGTGTAAACCGAAATTGCAACCCGAAGATGTTAAAGTGGAACCCGACATGATTAAACCAAGAGTGGAACCCGACGAGCAGAATACAGTGCAAACTGAAAGAACAGACAAGCAAGGAACCCGACAGATAGTTCAACCAAGGAACACTGAAAGATAGTCAAACTGATTTCAATGCAAACCGACCATCAGACACCAAAAGTCAGTTATATCCTGAGAAAAGTGTATCTGACTTCCACGTCAGATAAAACAACTATATTCTATTTGTAGAGTCTTGATTTGTTTTAAAACCATTACTTAAGGGACAAGAAACATTATTGTAATTGTTTTAATCAGTCTAATTGATTAAAAACATGCAGACTAGGAGATCAAGGTCAAGTTGTAAACCTTTGATCATAGAGTTAAGTTGTAATACGTGAAAATTAATTAGGTCAATCTATCTTATAAATAGATGTTGTAATCATTCATTATTATGGATGAGAGGATGAATGTAGGCAACGATCACATCTATGCATTAGACTAAAAGTTCCAAGAAACTGAACAACAAAAGATGAATTTGGTTATCAAGAACCAAGAACAGAGGCTATCGAGCAATAGATGTATTAATCAATCACATTAAGTGATACATTTATACATGTGATTTGTAATGGATCTATAATCATCAATAGTTAGATTGCATACACTCAAGTCAATGAGTATTTTTTTTTGCATTCTAACAAGTGTAGCAAATAGAAGAAATCCTTTCAAGAAAGGTGGATTTAACAATCCTATTGTAAATCTCTTAACTGAGTGCACACTAAACTGTGTTTCTAAAGCTCTTAAAAGAGTAGACCTTAACCAGTCTCCACATAATACTCCTAACAGGGTAATCATTAGAAGTGATCAAATTGTAAGCCTTAACCGGCCCCTTCCAATCTGCAGATAGTGAAGTTTTTGTGGGTGTCATCCCCACCACAGTTTTTACCTTTTAACAGGGGTTTTCTGAGTTACCATATCTTGTGCTATGATTCAGTTACTTTCATGAATGCTTCTATGAATTTTTACATGTTTGTTAAAGTTAAAGAATTGATATATCTTACACAAAGATGGTTTAGAACATAAGGTTGGTTATACAATTTATTACACAATGGATAAAGGTTAAAAGAGATAAAAAGTTTTAGAGGTACTGATTCACCCCTCCCCTCTCAGTACACACTTCCCATTATTTCCAACAATTGGTATCAGAGATAGAACTCTTATTTGGAAAGCTTAAAGACTTAAGAGAAAATATCATACAATGGAGGATTACAAACTTGACAAAAGTATTGAGAATCATAAGCTAGAAATTCAGATCTTCTATGAGCAGTATAAAGAAGCTAGAATCAAGATGAAACAGTTGTTAGATAAAAGAAAGATTATGGCATCTCGTTGTAATGAAATATATTACCATGAAGAAGAGATACTAGATCTATTTGAGTCTTCAGGATCTACTACAAGAAAAGCATCAAATACATCAGAGGAAAGCATCACAAGCTTAAATGAAATCAATCAACATCTGGCTGGACAAGTGAAATCTTTGCAAATCACTCAAGAGACACAAATGGTAAGAATGATTGATGTCATGAACAATGCTAGACAAGCTGAGCAAGAGAGAACACTAGCTATTGATGATAGAAGGAAGATTCCTGAAAAGCTACAAGAGAAAGAGTCATAAATACAAAGACTTATAGAACATCATCATGAGATTACAAATCAGATTATTCTTATGAGTCAAGAGGAAAATAGAATGAATGTTGAACTCATCGAAAGAATAGAAGCTATCCATGAGCTAAGGGAAGAAAATGAAAATTTGAAACAAGAAATAAGAATTCAGCAGCAACATAATCAAATTATCAAGAGAGCTGAAGAAAGCAATAAAAGGATGGATGATTTTCTTGATGGACAAAGGAGAGCCAACAACAACACTGGACTAGGCTATACCGAGAATGGAGAATCACCCAATCAAGTTGATCCAAAGAATGTCTATACAAATCCAAGACCAAGAAAGCTAACATGCAATCACTATGGAAAGCAAGGCCACACATCAAATGTCAGCAGGAGCAAGATGAAAGGTATTCCTAAATCTACACCTTCATTCATAGGAACCTGTTATAAATGTAACAAGAAAGGACATAAAGCATATGAATGTAAATCTGAAATGAAACAACCAAAGAAGGAAACCTACATGGACAAATACTGTCCTACTTGCAAAATGCATGGACATGCAACTCTTGAATGTTGGAAGAAGAAAAAGCAAGCATGGAAGCCTAAAGGTCAAGAATCTGCCTATCAACTGAAAAGAAAGACTTGGGAAAATACTTGGGCAAATTGTACAGCATGTGGAAGATTTGGTCACATTGTTGTAAACTATATGAGACAATGGACAAGAAATTCTAGAGGCTGGACTAACCCCAGAATGGCATGTTTACATTGTCATAAAGTTGGTCATCTCAAGAAAGACTACAGAGACCGAATGACAGAGACCAACACCTAAGTTGCCAATGGAAACACCATTGAATACATTAGGAAGATGAGAAACAAAATGTGGAGGAAAGCTACAAACACTGATGAAGCTGGACCGAGCAATGCAATTGGTGACACCCTACCCAATGGATCTGGTGACATCACCACCCCCACCTAAGCAGAACAAGTAAGTATGGAACTGCATTAAACCAAGTTAAATTTTGCATCAGTTCCATTATAACATAGTTAATATACCAAATCAGCATGATTATAAATGCACTATGGTATTACTTGTAAAATTTTGTGAATTCAATTTCATCGGTCAATACATACCGAAATGCATCGGTGTACTTACAAAGTTGAGTTGTATTCACTCACCAAGACTCTTTGATTAACATGTAAAAGCTAAAGTTGCTAGTGTAAACTGAAATCCATCAGTAATCATGTGAGTTGACAAAGTTATCTTCTCCATACACCAAAACCCATTGGTAAAGGAAATATGTTAAATGATTGCCCGAAGCATCGCATTGCCATTGAAAGAGAAGTTAGTGTTTCACCCGACAACTCCATCTTAACATACAGAGGATTGGTTGAGCATTAATGACTCAACTTAGGGAAAATTCTATAAATAGATGACGGAAGGGTTTCATTCTTCACCAAGCAATTAGAGAGAAGCAACCAAAGTGAAACCAAAGCATGAAGAAACGGCATTGTAGAGTGACTCCAACTCAATTCACAACACTCCAAGTAGATCACTTACAACTACAGAGGTTAAAGTAAGTACCAAGCATAAACCGAGAACTTTGTTTATCATTTACCGGAAAGCCCTAATTTTAGAAACAATGGAAACTACATCAAGAACCGCTAAGATGAAGAGTTTTAAAAAGAACAAGATCAATCTTATCAAGAACTCAACCTGTGAGGAACCACATTATAAGATATGTCCAGAGGTTGCCTCACAACCCAAAAATGCTGAAGCATTTTCAAGAATACCAGCTAGGGTTTTTCTTGCCAAATATGTGTGAGCATACATTCACTACAAAATTACAGAGATTGGAGACCTGGAAGTTGAGCAAGCTTTCAAGAAGCTATGCAATGATTATGGTGCTATCAAGGATGAGCACAAACACATCGAAGTAAAAGGGCTCACAAATGCCCTATGGTTCCCGAAAGAGTTTAAGACTGAATAGATTCAGTTAGTACTGAGCAGGATCCATGACCAAAAGTTGTAGTTGGATGAACCTAAACCGATCACCAGGGATGTAATACACATTGTAACTGGTTATCCCATAACTGATAAGGTAAAGACATTGAAGCACCCACCTAAAGATAAAATTGAGAAGAATATCAGAGCTACATGGGATGGAAGAGGACTAAGAGTATCCACCATCAATGATGATGAACTAAAATTTAGACCATGTATCTTAGGATACAAGTTCTTTTAGGCTATCAGGATGAGAAACATTGCATCTAGAGCAGTGGACATAGCATACAAGATTGTCAAAAAGGGAATTCAGTTGGATCTATTAGAACTTCTACTCAAGAAGTTGGAAGAGAACTTAAAGACAATAAGAAATGCTAAGACAAATTCATGTAAGTTTGGTTCACTTATCATGTTCATATTATTTTATTTCCAAGAATCTTTTCCATCTATAGGAAATGTGCAATGGGACACAACAAGACCAGTGACCATAAAGATTAGTGAGTTTATAAAATCACTAGGAGATAATTTTGAGTCAGTAATGGATGAATACTTTGTTGGATTCAAGGAGAGAATGCAGAATAGAGTAAGGATCCCAGAACATCTAATTGAAAAGTTCAAGACTGATATATGTTTTATGGTAGACACTAACTATACATACATTAAGCAAGTTGTACCGAGAACATCATGGCTATCTCCACTTGACTATGAGGTGAACATAGATCAAGCATATAATGCAATTGATGCATTATTAAATGAGCCATTAGATAAATCACAACCCAAGTTCAACACTTATGAAGAAGCCAAAGAAAGGATTAAAACTGGCTTGGTTGTAAAGAAGATTGATAGAAAGAAAGACAAGATGGTCAATAACTTAAAGAAAAGGCTATCAGTAACAGAAGAAGAAGCCAAAAAGACAAAATAATTTGAGGGACATTCACCCATTGGTGAAGCTAAAAAGGAGAGTAACTCTGAGTCAACAGAGTCAGGTATACCATCTCCACTAGATAAGAAGCCAAGGACTACAGTTGCAACAAGGACAAGGAGTCAAATAGCTAAGGATGCAAGGCCTTCACTTCTAAATAAAGGTTAAGTAAGGACCTATAAGAGGAAACCTCAAAAATAGGAAAGAGAGCCAACTAAAAGATGAAAGTTCCTGAGAACAAGGGAAGACATTGAGGACACCGAACATGATGAATCTATCCAAAAGTAAAAGAATAAGATTCCTAAAATAGTTGATGAAGTGTGTGCCTCAATTATCAAATCAGGTATATTCAATGATAGAAATATCAAGAAATGGCTAACATTGGATCCACTAGATCAAAATAAGATTAAGGAGGCAATCATTAAAATGAAGTGCATATTCAAATATCTCCCAATACAATTGGCAGATAATATGCCAAAAGAACTTCAAGATAGATTATCGGCAAGATGGACATTTGCCTTGCACTCTGAGAAAGAGATTAGGGAAAGAGCACTAGTATTTGTAATGCCTCCCAAATCTAAAATGGAGTAAATTAAAGAGATGATGAAAATTCACTCCAAACGGTTCTCACCAAAGTTGAGAACCTACCAAGTACTTCAAGGACATCTATTGGACCTAGACAGAAAGAGTGAAGCAGAATGGAGAAAGATACTTGATATTCCTAAAAATTATACAAGTCTTGAGCCCCAAATTGATCCTACCAAAACTCAATAGACCAAGGATGATCAAGCTACATAGAGCACCAAACATATCACTATCAATGATGAAGATGTCACAACAATAGAATTGGACAAAGAAGAATTGGACACTACAAGCAACAATAATATGGATGTTACAGATGAGACATGGTCGGACAATATAGTAGATAATATTGTTATTGACATCACTGATGAACCTACAGATGAAATTCAGAAAGATGAAGATGTCACTATTGTCAAGGACCAAACCGATGAACAAGACACTATAGTTGATGTTGTACAAGTACACATACCAGGCTAGATGCCATTATTGATTCAAGCAATCAATATAATCTCACAAAAGGAGAAGACCCCCGAGCCCAATGCAATAATACCCAAGGACAAGGGTAATGATGAGCAAAAAGATACATCTGATGAAAAGAAGGACACAACCGGTGAACAAAATGTCATCGGTGAAGAACAAAAAGATGGAGATACCACCGAGAAAGATGCACAGATGAAAGATGTTGAGGATGTGAAAAAAGAGAAAGATGAGCAAGAAAAGACATTTGATACCATGTTAAAGGATACAAAACGCGAAGCTACAGATACATCGAAGGTTGATAAGGAGACTTCCTCAGAAAACCAACAGGAAAACACCGAGAAGCAAGAAAAAAGTACAACTCCACAAAAGCCTTCCTCTAGCACATAAGACCAAGCAGAGAAGCTAGCTATGGTTTTACATATAGGTGGATCACAAAAGAAGAAGAAGAAAACAAAGAAGAACAAGTTGGAAGTCACACTAGATGAGATCATAGAAATACCAAAATGTGACCCAACTACATTAGATTTTGATTCTCTCCAAGAGTATGGAGAAATTTTTCAAAGGAAAGCTTTGCAAGAGAAGCTTAAGAAGCAGCACTGAGATTCATTGGTACTAGAGAACACAAGGAACATCTTGAGCCAAATAGTTCCCAAAATTGATGTTGATCACAATGCCCCCATTCTAGATCAAATTGTCATCCTCACTGAAGCCATCACAACACAGAATGTAGATGCAGAAAAGGCAATTGAGGAGCGAGAAAAATAGAAGTTTCAATACAAATTGACAGAAAAGATTAGCCAATAAGTGGCAAAGAATAAGGTAAAGCTTTCAGAGTTATCAAATGATTTAGATCCAATCATTGTTGAAGTTGTTTCCTTAATACAAAAGTTATGCACTTTGGAGAAATTTACAAAGGATAACAATGATAAGATTACAAAGATTGATTCTGATCTAACTGCAAGTGCACAAAGTCTAACCACAGATGGAAATGCAATAAAATTGCATTATGAGAAGATCATAGAGATCAAATGGTTAAGACAAGAACTTTGGGAAGCAGAGTCATAGTTCAGAGAGGAGGTTACCGAGATATAGTCTCTACTATTACCAAACCTCACACTTTTGCAAACACATCTAAGTTCAACAAGGAAACTTATTGCCACCCCTGAGATGTTTATAGTAGATAGCATCTACGATATGCATGCACAAATCACATTGGAGCATATGGATCTTGAACATCTAAAGGATAAATGGGAGAAGATGATGGAAGACATGAAGACCTCACACTCTCATATTTTTGATAAGCCATAGGTATATACCTTTTCCCTTACTATCAAAAAAGGGGGAAAAGGATAATAATGATATGTACAGAGCATATAGTAAAATGGGGAAAAGGATGTACAAAGGGAAAAGGAAGAGATAGTATAAATACATAGTGTACATACACATATACTATACTATACTAGCATATGCATAGGAGGGGTCATGAAATGACTAAGTAATATACACAGTGTACATACTGTAATGTTTGTTAGTATTCTGCACATACCAATTTTTTATACTAATGTCAAAGGGGGAGATTGATGACATAAATTTTTGTCATTAGTATGCAAAGAGAAAAAAGTTGTAATAATCCATCAGTTACACTACACCGAAAGTTAGGTTTTTAGTTCAAACCAAAAATGCTAAGCAAGGATAAAACTGACGACACAGTTTTACAATGTAAATCGAAAGTGCAATCCAAAGATGTTAAAGTGGAACCCGACAGGAGTAACCCAACAGTGGAACCCGACGAGCAAAATGCAGTGCAAACTTAAAGAACAAACAAGCAAGTAACCTGATAAATAGTTCAACCAAGGAACACCAAAAGATAGTCAAACTAATTTTAGTGCAAACTGAGCATCAGACACCGAAAGTCAATTATATCCCAAGAAAAGTGGATCTGACTTCTACGTCAAATAAAATAGCTATATTCTATTTATAGAGTCTTGATTTGTTTTAAAACCATTACTTAAGGGAAAAGAAACATTATTGTAATTGTTTTAATCAGTCTAATTGATTAAAAACATGCAGACTAGGAGATCAAGGTCAATTTCTAAACCTTTGATCATATAGTTAAGTTGTAATAAGTGAAACTTAATTAGGTCAATCTATCTTATAAATAGATTTTGTAATCATTCATTATTATGGATGAGAGAATGAATGTAGCCAAAAAGCACATCTATGGATCAGACTAAAAGTTTCAAGAAGCAAAACAATAAAAGATGAATTTGGTAATCAAGAACCAAGAATAGAGGCTACGGAGCAACAAAGGTATTAATCAATCACATTAGGTGATACATTTATACATGTGATTTGTAATAGATCTATAATCAGCAATAGTTAGATTGCATACACTCGGGTCAATGAATATTTTTGTCTGCATTCTAGAAAGTGTAGCAAATAGAAGAAATCCTTTCAAGAAAGGTGGATTTAACAATCCTATTGTAAATCTCTTAATCGAGTGCACACTAAACAGTGTTGCTAAAGCTCTTAATAGAGTAGACCTTAACCAGAATCCACATAATACTCCTGTTGGAAAGTAATCAATTTTGTATAAATGTGATTTACTTTTTGGTTTTCATTTATGGCAACACATCTGGGTTTCAGATTGATTCCAGCAAAGATAAGTTTTGATGATTCAGAAATTGACTAAGTGTAGAAGCAGAGATACAGAAGTGTTTTGGATGTCAAAGATTGAGATCGATGATTTAGGGAAATCGAGCTTAGAGGAAGACAGTATGGGGTATGTATGACCTCCACCTAAGATCTATTTGGTTTTGGTTGAGTCTACGGTGAGTTAGAAATAATCGAAGATAGACAGACAGACTGCAATAGAGCAGCGAAATAGAGCAGTTTGACAGTAGCGAAGATTGAGGGAGTATGACTTGGACTCCAGACAATCAAAGTTGTATTTTGGTTGTTGATAACCTCCACATTGACTATGCAAGAGCGCCAACTATGCATTTGGTATTTACTATTTTAAATGTATTTTATATTGAAGGTCGACTTTGTAATATTTGTAATATTCATATTGAGAGCCGACTTTGTAAAGTTGTGAGATATATATGTAAGATCTTTTTGATAAAGATATATGTTGGTAATAGTGGTTAGTTGGACAGTTGGATGAGTTTTTGAGTGAATAGTAGAGTAGAGAATGATAGAGATCATTGAAGAACAATAAAGGAACTATCTGTAGACGTCTAAAATCATCCTTATATTAATTTAATTAATATTCCCATAACATTATAGTTAATTTTAATTAATTATATTTTTTATTTTCTTCTATCTATTTAATTAAATATGATTCACTTTCCTTAGTATTTGAATTCAATACCACCCCTTTTAATGTATTAAATCTTATTTAAAACATTATCCCTCATTAATCCCCTTTAAATTAATTTTTAATTTATTTATTCCTCCACATGACTTAAATTCTACTAAACCAAATTAATCTAAATTTTAAATTTAGATTAAGCTAATTTGAACCTAGATCCTACCCTACCTCACATCACTCTCACCAAATAAACCTACTCACTAATTAACTAAGGTTAATTAGGCTAATTTCTTGATTCCTACACATATTAGTCTTAATTATTTGCTCACACATGTGTGAGCAAATTTCCAAAAATGCACTTTTCCAAATAATCCTTATTTGGTGCCAACAAGGTTTCTTACACCCATGATGACACCTTCTTACACTTTCTAAAAGTGTTTCATTGGAATAAAACTCTTACACTCTCTTACACCTCTTACAAGATCCTTCACATGTGTACTTTAAGTACACTTTGACCCATCACATTCAAAGTTGCTCACACATGTGTGAGAAAAGTGGGCCTCTTGCATGGCTTATGTGTCCCTCATGTGGCACCTATGTGGATGCCACATGAGCTCCACCTCATCCAAGCCCTCTCTCTCCTCCAAAAAATCTATAAATAGAGGCCTTTGTCAAGAGTAGATCATCTCCCTTTTATACATTGTTATCATGTTAGTTTGATTCTAGAGCACTTAGTATTTTCATAGCAATTGTAGTTCTTAGTTCATGTTTATTTCATTTTGAATCTAGATATTACATCTTAGGCTCATAATGGAATGAATCTTATTTTAGACCTTGCATATCATCCTAGTTTAATCATTGAATCATCATCTTAGTTTAATGCTTGCATTTTCATTAATGGTGAAAGCTTGAGACAAGTTCCTTATACTTGTTCTTGATTTATTAGCTCATCTTTTTCATTGCATTTCAAGGGGGATTAGTATATTGTGTTGGGAGAGCATACCCACAAACTTCTCTAAGAGAAAATCAACAAGATCTTGGGTGCCCTTGTTCAGCTCATCGAAGGTCATGATGGGATCCTTTATTTTAGAGTATGTTTAGACATGTTAAGTATGCTTATTTGATGTATTTCTCTAATGTTTGCATGTCTGAGCGTGCTCTCAAGAGGTTAGATTCCAACATGTACACTATCTAAGCACCAGTGTTGCTTTTTTCTGTTCATGACTGAGAACACTTTGTAACTTGAAGTATATTGTAAGATTTGTAAGCTTAGTTGGCCCCTAACAGGGTGTTGTGAACCTTTAACAGGGTTGCAATTCCTTTAACAAGTAAATGTGCTATGTAATATTCAGCTCCTAACAGGGCTAGGTCTCCTTACAGGGACATTATACTTTAGTACATGCTTTTGGATACCATCCCCACCATGGTTTTCCCTTGGCCAGGGTTTCCTCGAAAACAAAATATGGTTTTATGAGTACTGTGTCATTTACTTATGTTCTTTTCTTTATTGAAAGTTTATGGTTGATATCTAAATGGTTGAATAATTTAATTAAGTGCTATAATATCGATTCACCCCCCCCCCCCTCTCAATATTANCGATTCCCCCCCCCCCCCCTCTCAATATTATCTAATCCTAACAATTGGTATCAGATCTTTTGGCCCTTGGAGAGAAAGTCTAACAGCTTGATGGAGATCAGAATGGATTTTGACAGTTGCGAGAAAACTTTGATGTTGCACTGTAAGACCTTAACAAAGCAAAAGAAGAGAATGGAGAGTTGAGATTCAACATGTAAAGAGCTAATAAATTCATAAAGAAACTCAACGATCAACTTGAGCTTTCCATAAATCAACGACAAGATCTTGTGGTTCATATAAAAGAGGATTCAAATGAAGACAATTCAAATCAGGTGAAGCAACTAAAAGAAGAGAATGAAACTTTGAAACTTGAAAATGAGACTATGGCTAAAGAAATACAGGTACATAAGGATGCTAAGAATAAATTTGAAGAAGCTTTAAATAGTGCATTAGATCAAATAAAGAATGAGGCTGACAACTACAAGAACAAGTATGTGGAAATGGAAAAATACAAACAGAATATAAAAGGTGAACTTGTTGAAGCAAAGAAACACATTGAGAAACTTCACACCAAGAGTGATTTGATTGATGAACAGAGAGACAAAACTAAACCTAAAGGTGATATGACTGGTATTGGCTTCAATGAAGCTGAATGTTCAAAGAATCAGGAAGAGAAATCAAAAGAGAAGATTGATGCTGAGAAACCTTCTATTGAAGAACCTAAAGAGCATATCAAACCCTTCAGAAGTAGATTATTTGGCTGCAATAGATTTAGACACATGAAGAGAGACTGCCGAGGTAATTCCCCTTTTAGAACTTCTTCTGGTTATTCTTTTAACTGTAATGGATATGGGCACAAGAAAGAAGAATGCAGAAAACCTAATCAATTAGGTTATAGACAAGACAATGGAAGAGAATCTACAGTGAAACCTACATGCTATAAATGTAATAACATTGGACACATTGTAAAGTACTGTAAGCTACAAGTTAATCAGGAAATAAGACCTCCTATATGTTACAAATGCAATAATCTAGGATATATAGCAAAATTTTGCAGGTATAATGGATCAGACAATAGAAGAGTACCACCTCCTATGAATTCACAAAAGAATGGAAATGATATTAGTAAGAGTGTTGCAGATTTGAAGAGTGATTTTGAAAGTTGTTTTAAGAAGGAAGAAGATAGAAACAATGGTAAGATATAGAAGATCAAAGAAACAAGTGAGACATCAGTTCAAGGAGAGTTAGTAGAGGCTATTGGATCTTTGTCTGATGGTAGCAAAATAGAATCGACCTAATTGGCCGATCATGGCCTTAGGGGTAGAATTGGATACATAAATCAGAATATATCCTGCCCCAAAATTTATGGATTGAGCTTGAGTGAGCTTGGGTATAAGCTTGGCCGACATCATGAAATATACATCTAAGAGTGCAACATTAGCCGACACATATATTTTGTTTGCAAGATCTACCAGCCGACTAGACAATTTTAAGTAAAAGTGAAATTCATGACTTAAGCTTGTATAAAGCACCACTTGATGACCTATCTCTTTATCATTTGACAAAGATTGAGCTAAGGAGATTAGAGAGCGGATAAATTCAAACTATTCTACATTGGTCATGCGTGATCGATTGAAGGATAAACTCGAAATTCAGTGGAAGAAAGGTATTTACATCATCTAGCCATGGATGCACCTATTATTTTTGATGTTACAGATCAACCTAGGTATAAGTTTAAGAAACATCCATTCAAATCATGTGAAGAGGATCCAGAGGGAGAATTTTCCCAAACCTCGTATGGCGTATTACATGTAGAAGATATTAGGGCTTACATACATTGCAAGTATGATATACTAGGAATTGATGATATATCAACTAAGATGGAGTATATGACTGATAATGGAATCATGAGAGAAGAATACAAACACATTAATCAGCTGAGCATAATGAAAATTTTGGACTTATGCAAATTTGATGAAGATGAATGGTTCAAAATACTATTAATTAGGGTTCATGATCAGTTTATCTAGATTGGTGATCAACCTGTGAAGATTTGTAGTGACCTAATCCATGAAATCACTGGATTGGACAACACTGGAGTCATCCCTATTGTGGAGAAACATGTAAAGAAATGATTTGAAACCCTAACTCATTCCAAATGGGACAGATGGGCAATGACTGTAAATGATATCTTTCAGCAAGATGTAAGATTGATTGCTATGATACTTGGGTAAAAGTTCTACTATAGTAGCAGACCTAGCTCAGTATCTACTGGGGTAATCATGATGGCATGGAGAATGGTGAAGGAGAATGTAAAGTATAACCTATGCAAAGTTCTGGCACAATAATTCCTTGAGAATGTGAAGCTAGTGAAGAAGGACAGAACTAAGACCTTCAGATTTGGTTCATTGCTGATGCATATGTTTATTCATATTGAGCACAAATTTCCTGGCTTGCATCCTAGTGGTTGGAAATCTAGAATACCTATTGGCATATTAATTTCACAGAGCTACAAGAGACAGAATACTACTTGGGTTGATGGAGAATTGTTCGCTATGATCAAGATCCTACAGAGACAAATGAAAACCAGATATAGGATACATGAAGACATTGTTGAAAAATACAAAGATATAATTTGTTTCATGGTTGAAACTGATTGTGTATGCTTTGAAGCAGCCATACCTAGAAAGAAATGGTGTTATCCCATGGGTTATGAAGTAAGTTCTGAAGTACTTACCATGCAAGTAGAACATGTCCTTGCATCAGAAATTGATACAACAAAGGAAAGATGGGGAACATATGAAGAAAACTCAGCAAAACTGAGAGAAGAACAAACTAGAGGTATGAGGAAGAGAAAGATTGAGAATCTTGTACATGAATGTGGAGTAAAAGTTGGGTTGACAGAAGAGGAACTAAAAGAAGTCAAAAAGAAGATGAAAGAAAGATCACTTGGACCAGAAAGTGGAAGTACTGCAACCCCTCCCACTCCTGAGGTATTTATGGTAGACAGTCCACCTCCTCCTCAACAGCAAACAGCACAAGCTAAAAACATTACTTCTAGAGTAACTAGATCAAGCATGCAAACATCACCTAAAGAGCAGAGCACAGTAGGAGAAGAGAAGAAAGTAGAAACACACATATGGAAACCTGACCTGAAGATGTTAGAGAAGAGAGAATTAGAACAAGGCAAATTGGTCATAATTGATAAATACTATAACAGGTATGAAGAAGCAGACAAACTTAAGATTGAGGAGTACATTGTGATTGAACACTTACTTTCAAGAAGACACTTTTAGAAATTGAAGGAAGCATATCTATAGACTTATATGGGAGATTGGAGATAAGAAAACATGTAGCACAAATTGAAGATGATACAATCAGGAACCGAGAAATTGATAACATGCTGCATGTGATATCAGTACAAGAAAGGGATAGAATATACAAGGAATTAAAACCTCTATTAAGGACCAAGGTGAGATTATTGAAAATCATGGTGAGGAAGTATGATGAAGTCACTGAGGAAACTCAGAAGGCACTAGAGAAGATACTGATGAATACTACTTCTAACAAGCCCTCACCTCCTAAGACCACTTCGCCCACACAATTGAGAATGGGTGAAAGATCAAAAGAAACAGAGACAACTACTAAGAAGAGAAAAGTAGATCCACCACCAGATTTCTATGTTTCTGGTGTAGCAGTAACTCTTGACACCTCTCAAGATGAAAAGGACCCTTTTTCAAGGAATATGGACACTTCTATAGCGGATGAGGCTGAACAGAAGAAGGAAGAGGAACAAAAGAAGGAAGAAGAATAGAAGAAGGAAGAAAAGAAGAAGAAGGAAGAAGAACATAAGACAGATCAGAAAGAGGATGAAAAGAAAGAGGTAAATACATCATCCATTTCATTGTTGGCAAGCAGTGATGTAAATGTCAGCATGGATGAAGTTGAATTAGTAAAATTGGCATTTACTGCTTTGAACAAAGCCAAGGAAAGATCAGAATAGAAAGGAAACAAGAAGGCAAAAGTAATTACAAGAGAAATTGATACTGTAAACAAATTACTTCCAGTACCTATTGTTTTCCAGAACAAAGATGACATTGAGAATCTGAGAATTACACTTGATGAATTTGATGGGCACTATGAGAACTTATTGAAGATTACAGAGGAGAAGGCAGAAAAGACATACTCAGAGAAGAAGTCAACAACAGTTTGCAAGTCTATCACATGGGACTTAGGCATTGTGAAAAATTTCTTGACAAATGCAAGAAGCTGCATTGGACATGGGATAAAATTGTTTAGCTATTGCATGAATCCAATAAGGCATGTTCAGAATTTCTGGAGTAAGTCAATAGAAAGACAGTCATAGAGTCATGTGTTACAAAAAAGAAAGGATATATTCCTTATGTTTTACCAAGAAGACTCAAGTCTATCTGTCGTCTGCTGCAAAGATGTTTAAAAGTTTCTACCTGATCTCACTAATAGTGAGTGGCGACTCTGATCTCTGATTTGCACCAGTGTGCATGTGAAAGAAAGATTACAAAGAAGGTGAGCTTGCAGCGACAGTAACAGCAGATGTTTTACATGTTTTGATGTTGATTTAAAGGTGTTCTCAAAAAGACATACTGGCAGCAACAGCTCAAATACATCCAGGTATTTTCAAAAGTTTTTATAGTTTTCCTTATCAAGTGATTGCAGCACTAAAGAAAAAAGGAATCAGTTAAAAAAGAGGTTTATATATTTCAAGTTTTAGTTGCATCTGTGCAAAATTTAAAGGAAATATATAAGAGTGGCAGTTTGTAACATTTTTAATTGTTGAGATGTCACAATCTTTTAATTGGAGGGGTGGTAATTTGTACGGGGCAATTAGTTTTGCGGGTATCCCTGGATATCCGAATCATATTCCATTAAAGGTTAAGGAGCATTTGCCAAAGTTCACTAGTTTTGGAGAACAATCAGCTGAGGATCATTTAGAAAAGTTTTCAGATTTGATTGATGATCATGACATAACACATGAGGATGTAATAATGAATTTATTTTCAATATCTCTAGCTGAGGATGCTAGGGAGTGGTTTAAGGATTTACCTCATGATTCAATAGGATCTATGGTTGAAATGGAAGAATGTTTTGTTGAAAAATATGGTAACACAGATGACAGTAGTGTTTCCTATGCTATATCCTATGTTGAAGAATCTATGTCATATTCAGATCATAATATAGAGGATCTTGAGGAGGAACTTATTAAGAAACTATCGGCCGTCAGAAAGAAAATGAAAAAACAAGAGGCCAATAGACAAGCTCAAATCAGAATTGACCAATTAAAATTGGAATTGCTGAACCAAATAGCAATAAATGATAATGAATTTGAAAATTCTGAGATTATTGATGAATTTACTGATTTTGAGTCTGAGATTGTTGAAGATGTTACTGATAAATCGGACAGTGAATCTGAATTTAATGATATTCAAAGTGATGAAGATGAGTATATACTTAGTGATGATAAAGAATCTATTGCTGGTAAAGATATTGCTGATATTAATATTGACAATAAGTTATACAAACAGCAAGAAGATAAAAAAGATATATGCAGCCAGCAAGATAACAGTTATGATGCAGACATAAGTGTTTGTAGTAAAGTCATTACACAAAGTGATATTTTCAGAGGTTTCATTACAAGACTTCAACAAAGAAGAAATTTGCAGCATCACCCAAGAAGACAGTAAGGAGATAAATGAAGAAGATGACTGTTGTTCCCTTCACAGTGAACAAATTGCAGAAGTTTTATCTGTTGAGTATCTCAGATATTCAGGAAATAAAAGCTTTGAACTTTCATGTCCAACACATATTGATGTTGACAAAGAAAATGAATTAGTGCATTCTGATTTTGACATATGTGATACTGTTTCTTCTTGCACTCCTTCATTCAGCTATAATAAAATTCAGTTTGATTTATCATATGATGATGTTTTCAGTGTGGTTTCAGATTCAGTAGATGCGGAAAATCCAAGTTTGGAATTGAGTGTTGATTTAGAAAACAGTGTGGATTTTGAATCTTGTTTTGATTCTAAGTCTTCCTTTGAACTATTTAACAGTGGACAATCAGTGGCTCAAGTTTCAAAAGAAGAAATTCAATGTGCCGGTATTTTCCCTCCCACCCACCACTTTTCTTCGAGCTTGTTTAATGATGATGAAATGCAAGATCCTCCTATTTGCGATGCTGAGATTGTTGCTCCATATCTTAAGATGATTGATCATGTTATTTCTGATGAATCTCCTAAGTTTGATAATCATTTTCCAAATGATGAGGCATCTCATATTTTGCATAAAGATCAAGGTATGTTTTCTTTTGAGATGCAAATGGTGGATGTGATTGAAATTGATGATGCTTGCCTAAGCAGTATGACAAAAATTGAAAGTTTCCCCTTTCAGTTGAATGGTGAGTTTTTAAGTTGTGGCTTACAAATCAAAGATGATGAATGTTGCAGATATCAAAGTATATTTTTATCTGATGACTGTGATATATATATGCCACAAAAATTTTATGATGAAAATTTGCATAATGTTTATGGAAGCTCATATGAAGAATATGCAGATTTGTTGTTATATGATAAGTTTATACATGATGACAGTTGCTTGGATCAGACAGTTGGGAGTGGCAATGTTATCATATTTTTGAAACATGGGGCAGAGAGCTTTGTGTTTGACAGAGGTAAGAGTTAATCTCAGTTTTGGGGCTTTGGGCCTCTTGTAGATAATATACATATTGTACAGTTGCTTTCCCTTTTAGTTGTGTGTTTGCTTTCAGTTAGAGGTTTGCCCGTTTTTGAGAGGAGAGGAAAGTTTTGAGAAGTGTTAGTGAAAGTTGAGAAGAAGAGAAAGAGAAAAGGATAATTCTGATTTTTGAAGTTTTTTGGGGTGGTTTGCTACTCCAGAGATCTGTGGTTCTCGGTGTAAACTTGTGTTTAACCATCCTCAGTCAGAGCCACTGTTGGTACTCCTAAATTTGGAACAAATTTGGAGTGACCATGTTAAATTTTTCAGACAAGCAAAGTAAAATATCTCTGAAATTATGTGTGAGAAGACTCAGTTAGAGTGCCTTGAAAAGATGCCCGGATGATTTTCATAAGATACAAATTTGGAAGAGGCTTTAATGCCTTTCATTTGATGTATGCAGTGGGTCCCAGCTCTTGATTTCCAATTCTGACATGTTTAGGGAGTAGTCATTTTGAGGGGGTCACCTAATTCTGCATTTTGCCAATGTGTCGATTTGTTGTCCGGAGCCTACTTTGCTTCTGAGTATCTTACACCCTGTTGAGTTTCATAGTTCGCCACTTTGGGAATGTTTTCCATGCATATCAAAGAGCTTATGTTTTAAACCTCAGGTCATTCCAAATCCGTTTGATAAGCTTTCATACTTCCCAAAGTTGGTTGTTCATGAACTGTCTGCATTTTTGTCCTGCCTAGAAATCTGAATAGCCCAGTTTGACATGTTATAACTTTTGACCAGCTCATCCAATTGAAAAAATTCCTTTTGTACTGTGTTCCAGTGGTCACACACTCCATATGTTCCAGTCTGTAGATCTTTATGAAATCAGATGACAAGTTTTCAAGAACCATTCTGACAGTGATTAAATTTGATTTCCTGAGTTTCCAAGTTCAAAATTGGTAAGTGACCTACTTTGAGCTTTTGAAAGTCTATACCCGGGTGAACATTTTGGATAATTGAAGGTTGACCTACATTATAGACCTAGGAATGAACTCCTCTGAAGATTCCCAAGCCTTGACCAATCTGGTTGATCACTTTTCTTTGCCAATTCTGAACCCGATTTCTGCATATTTACTGTGTTAAAATTCAGGAAGTGTTGAAGTGCTATCTTTGCAGATCGGTATTAGTTCAGAAGTTTCTTTTTAGAGAAAGACAACTAAGGGGTCATGTTCTACATATGACATTCAGTCAGGATCCAGAGGTTGAGTTTCTGAAAGATCTTTTTGATGACCCTATGAATTCATTCTTCAGAGGCAGTTTCTTCAGTTTGCAGTGCAGAAAAGAGTTAAGTTTATGAAATTCCCTACTTTGCCAGTGAATAACTTTTGGCCGGTTGATTCTTTTGACAAATTTCTTTTTGCAATTTCTTGCAAAGCTGACACACTACTCCCAGTTCAGATTTGAGCCCCCTATTAATCCATTTGTCAGTCTTTTAAAATCAATTACGGCGATTAAAAATCATTTTTTGACAGTATGTTTGCAGAATGGTCATTTTTGGGAAATGATAACTTTATGTCTGAAGGATGTTTTCAGGAACAAATCAAGGCATCATGTTCATTGCATATCAATGTACTATCTGACTTCATGGCAAAGTTCCTGAATGTGTTTTAGTCATTTTGCAATGGTCGATAAGAGGGGGATTTATGGTGATTTCGCAGTTGTACTTATGTAGTCTTCTGGGAAGCTAAGTTTGCATTGCTATATCTTGTGCCGGAGACTAAATCTGAAGGAGTCCTTTCACATGCATGCTTGTTATACGTGAATGAGTCTTCTTTTCAAATGACGAGGTTAGATTACTTGTTTCCGTGAATTTTTTAAGGCCAGTTGTGGGAGCTATTTGCCTTTTAAAGGTTCAAATTTGAAAAGTGATGCCAATACCACCATGTGGGATGATCCTCCTTAAAAAATCAATGCTGCCACATGGGATGACCTCTGGTACTCCATACCTACAATGCTAAGTTTTGGATTGTTTGGAGTCCCCGTGGTTGGTGCTGATATCTGTGGTTTTGCACAAGACACAACAGAAGAGCTCTGCAATAGGTGGATTCAACTAGGTTCATTTTATCCCTTTGCCCGAGATCACTCAGACAAGTATACAATTCGGCAGGAGCTCTATTTATGGACGTCCGTCACAGAKTCTGCAAGAAAGGCATTAGGTTTRAGATACCGTCTTCTTCCATACATATACACATTATCTTTTGAAGCCCATACCAAAGGATCTCCAATTRCAAGGCCTCTGTTCTTCACATTCCCTAAYGATACTAACACATTGGGGATCAGCACACAATATCTATTGGGTAAAGGAGTTCTTGTGTCCCCTGTTTTGAAGGAAGGGGCAAGGACTGTAGATGCTTATTTTCCAAAGGGTACATGGTACAATCTGTTCAATGTTTCAGATTCAATAACAATGGAGAGTAGTGCATATGTAACACTTCAAGCTCCTTTAGATACGATCATTGTTCATGTATATGAAGGAACCATATTGCCCATGCAAGAAATGGGTATGACAACAAGAGAAGCCAGAAAAATCCCATTTAGTCTTGTAGTAGCTCTAGGCAGTGGGATGGAAGCAACTGGAGAGCTATATTTGGATAATGGAGATGATATAGAGATGCAAATACAAAGTGGCAAATCGAGTTATGTAGAGTTTTATGCAAATATTGTAGAGGAAGAAGTTAGGCTCAAGTCATTAGTTCAAATGGGGGAGTTTGCAATTAAAGAGGGATGGTTTCTCCAGAATGTTACAGTTTTGGGATTGAAACTTTCTTCTGGTTCTGTTGCAGATGTCTCAATTCCTACTTTATCTTGCCATTTGGATGGGAGGTGGAATGTTTTAAACATATTTTAAATAACAGCAGCCTGCGCTAATTAAAGGAGCCAGACATAGTTTGTTGAAGTCTGCCAACATGTTAAAGGAGGATTTCACACCATTTTTTGAATGCATTTTGAATATGAACCATTGCAAACACTAAAGAAGGGTAAATGTCACGCCAGCAGCAAAAAGAGGAGGGGATTTCAAATTTTAAGAGCATTGAAAACAAATTACATTGCAATTTTACCTTTCCAACAGGCTGTGATAGACATTGAGGGAGTGATTTGAAGTTTTTTAATGATTTTTATTTCAATCTGAAGATTTTTCCTCCATAGGAAGTGGAGCCCTGGGTTCTAAAACATGTCTGTGGTGTTCATTTTCCAAATAAGAATGCCATTAGAGAGCAGTTCTCTTCAGAAGCCCAGGAAAGTGCCAAAACAATGTATTTCCAATATCCCACATGGGCTGGGCAGTGGACTTTTTTCATGTTTATATACAAAAATGAAAACATCTAAGGTAAAGAAGAAGCCCAGAGGCTTTGGGCGAGCTCTTGAGAGCTGGAGGAATGCAGACATAGGCCAAACATAGTATTTTAATACAAATTTCAAAAATGGCTTAAAAAAAAGAAAACAAATTGTCCCACATTCATCCGGCAGAGGAAAATTGAAGACTTTATATGCAAAGAGGCAAACATACAAGTTTGAAGATCAAAGAGAAGGCTCTGCACGTGCACGCCCTCATCTGACCACCTCATTTTCCATGCCCAAAAACGAAGCAGATGAAATTTTGATGAAAGTCGCAAAGTCGCCAGATGTGCCCAGTCACCCAGTCGCCGGATGTGCTCAGTCGCGATGTCGCCAGAAGCCCCAGTCGCCCAGTCAGGAGAGAAATTGAAGGTAACTGCCAGCTTGCTGAGACCTGGCGACTGACCGCTAGCGGTTAG
Organism: Thuja plicata; assembly: GCA_018584345.1. Classification (NCBI taxonomy): domain Eukaryota; kingdom Viridiplantae; phylum Streptophyta; class Pinopsida; order Cupressales; family Cupressaceae; genus Thuja; species Thuja plicata. The sequence continues at coordinate 2,126,707 of MU226990.1, forward strand.
TCGCGAAGTCGGCCGATGCCAGAGATAGCCGCCGAGATTTAGCGACTACCCGCTAGCGGTTAGTCGCAAGGTAGCTAGACGCCGATGGAAGCTGTCGCGACATGGAGTTAGCCGCTAGTCGCTAGGTCACCATAAGGAGTAAACCGTCGGATGCAGGTCGCTAGGTCACCCAGAAATGGTGGTAAAGTCAAAAAGTGCTCACGACTTGGATTTCAAGGTTGTCGCATGGTCGCCGAATGAAACTGAGGTTAAAAAGATGAGTTGAGCATAGTTTTTAAATAGCCAATGAGGATTGCCACGTGGCAGTGGGCCCACATGTGTGGCATAAAAAATAATTCTTTTGAATATCTTTCATTCTGACGTGCAACCAAAGGCAAATGGAAAAAATTAAATTTAAAACTTTATTTTGCTATAGTTAAACTATATGGAGAAATGGAAAAATTTATGCTCAGTTGCAAGCAGAGACCTGATTTTCAAACGGTTGTCCAGGGCTTAATTTTGGTCCAAAATATCAAGTATTATATACCATTGGAATCATCTCGAGATGAAGAATCCATTTCTGCAGGTTATTTTTGCACAGCTCTCAGAGGAAAAAAGTAGTATTCAGTTTTCTCTTCAGAGGTCATTAATGACAAACAGGGCAGATGTATCTAGGAAACTATAACAAAATCAGATTTGACAGAGCTTTCCAGAGGATTTTTGAAATCATATTTTGTTCTAGATGCATAAGTTAAGTTTCATCTGTGAATCAGATGGGGAATAAGATTAGATTTCCTTCCAGAAGCATGATAATATTGACTAAAGGAACAAGCAATGTCTGCAAACATTAAAGAGTATTGATGACAATTTAATGGAAAGATCAGATATTTTCAAGGGGAAATGTGACAGATTGCAAGGATATTTTCAACAAATGAAATCAGATTGAAAACTTTTTCAGTGGGAGAATGGACTCAGTTTTTAAA
>MU226990.1:2128574-2140100 GCA_018584345.1 Thuja plicata
AAAAACGAAGAAGGATATTATTCAATCCTTAGCAATTAGCCTTTCTCTTGTCAAAAAGGAGTTTTCATTCAAGTATAATCAGTATACTGTCATTTTAAGGTTGTGATACAAGAAAAAGTGCTAACAAGGGTGTAATATGATTATCAATCACAAAATATGTATCACCAATTGAAACATGTGACATAAAGGTGTTTAAAGGTAAAAGATCATTACAATCAAACATGTTACTATCTCTATTGTAATGTGGGGAAATAAAGTTCTCTAGCTTGTATGGGAAAACTACGAAGCTAGATCTATTTATGCTCTAAATACCTTGAGAGGGGAGTGATCCAATTGGCTCAAGATGTTGGGAACAAAATTGATTCACCAATCCCTCATGATGAGTTGAAAATGCTTATGTAATTATAAAAGAGAAATGCAAGAACTAAGACAACGTATGACAAAATGATGACTTTCAGCATGTATAGTAGAACTAAAAATAACTATGCAGATTTTGAAAAGAGATCATGAAAGTACAGACAAAGACAAACTGTAGTTGAGATTTGGAGAAACATTAGAGGGATACAGTCAAGCAAGGTGCATAGTTCCCAAGACTCAATCGAGCAGAACGACCTAGTCTTGCCCTTTTCATATATGTGAAATGGCATTATGTAGATATTTTGACACTCGATCTACTCCTAAATTCGTGTATTGTCCACCTATCACATGCACAAAGAAAATAGAGAGATTGTTGGGTTGAAAGGAGTTTTCCATAATCAAACCCCTATTTAGTAATTAACCTTAAAATTGAATTGAATTGAATTCAAATAGAAATTAAAGTGTGTTGATATGTAGTAGAGGTTGGATTTGAGAATTGTTGATAGCTTGTTGATGCAATGTTTTTTAAATGTGATCACAAGTGTTGATGCAATAACACGACTCCAAAAGACCTAAAAGGAAAATCATGAACACATGCTTACATGAAGGTTGTTGAAGCTTGTCCCAATGTTAGATCCAAAGAAGAATTCCTTGAATGCTTGAGCTTGAATTGAGAACGCAATTATGCAATGTGATGTGTGGATATCCAAATGAGGGATGAGTAAATGGTTTTTATACCTTTCCCCAACATTTTGGGTTTGAATTTCAGACTAGGCTAATCCAGGATTAAATTTCTTGCTCCTACAAGCTACCCGTTACATGGGACCCAGTTGCCTAGAGTGACCTAGTCACGCAAGGTGACCTAGTCCCCCCAATGTCGGCCAAAACTAGGACCTGGGGTCTAGAGTACTATGATGATGTCAGATTTTTATATGATGCAAATTGGAATAGACAAGATCAAGTACGGAAGATCGTAGATGCCAAAATGGAGCCTAGGTGAGTAAGAAGTGGCAAAGGAATGCAATTTACAATGGCACAACTATCCATAAAAAATAATACAAATTATCAAAACGAGGAAAAAAATTATAGTCATCTTACTTTCAAATCATGATATTATTTTTATATCGATATCTTATTATGTACTTTATTCCCCACAAAAGGAAGTTAAGAGATTTTTGTAGATTTCAATTACTTTTTTTAGATTGCACGAGTCACATAGCCCCTTGTACATTAGGTAAAAAATTTAACATATCAAGTGATGTTGGTTGAACATTACCTCTAACTATAGGAGCTCAAGGGAGAGTAGGTCTGATAACCTCGTGTCGACCATAGAAAAATTTCACTAATTGAATTATAACTTAATTCTTTACAAATTTAAAATTTGTTATTAGGGAAAAAAAAAAAAAAATTATTTAAAGAATGAGGTTGGAGATATTTCATTTTATCAAGCTATACCTTAATATATTCCTTAAATAACACCATAGAAATGTAGCTATAACATGCCAATGAACACTTACATTTCCAATGAGATTGAGACCTTTGTCCTTGCTATAAGTACATTACCCATAGAATTATGGGCCTGACCAAAGACCCAAGGAAACCCATGTGATGGATGTGGGTTTCCCAAAGTGGGCCAAGTAAAAAGAACTAACTTAATGGGCATACAATTATTTTGAAGGTGACTTTACAAGTCAATGCATTAAAGTTATTATCCAAAAGTTTTTCCCTAAGTACGTTAAACATCATTTTTTTGGTTGCTTACATGTTTTTCCCTAAGTACGTTATCTATGTGGACATAGCTTTTGTTTTATGTGAGAGTTCACATTTGCAATTTAAGGTATTAATCATAACTTTCTCACCTTTAAAAAATAGATTTTGTCCTTTAACTAATATGCTACGTATTCCAATGTAAATAAGACATGGACTACATGTCAAAATTGTGTCCCCTCGTATATTTGTAGTTATGATAGATTAAAATTAAATAAGTATTTAGTCTAATCTTGTTTGTCTTTAAGTGTGGACTATGTGAAAAGAAAAGAAAACTACCATTTCCTAATAAGTTAGAACGAAAATACACAACTAATAAAGATAATCAACTATTTTTAAATTCATGAGTTCGGATCTATATTAATATTAAAATAAATACTTAGATTTAAATAAATAAAATAATAGTGTTTAGTTTTAAATAATTAGATAATTAAAAGAATCATTAATTTGATAGTTTTGAAAGATGTTATATTATTATTCTTTTATTACTTTTGGTTTTCTTATTTATGTATTTTTTTTATAGAGTTATTTTTATATTTATGAATTTTATTTTTAAATTTGAATTTTGTACGTAAATATTTAGAATATGCTTATATAAAAAGTCTAGAGCTTACAGTTTGAAAGGGGTGTCGATAAATATCATTTAAGATTTTATAAGGTTAGAAAGATTCTTTGGGAAAAAATCTTATTATTGATTCAACCATACAGTAAAAATATTAAAGACAACAAACAAACATACAATAATGTTGAGGATTGATAATGTTAATGCTATGTGATATTATAGATGTTTCTCAATTGTTATCCTTTATTTTTGACATATCCAACATATCTATGAACTGAATTAATACAACACCCTATCTCATAATTTAATAAACTTTAATCTCAAGTTGACTCATATTGACTAGTTCGATCAAGTTTGTTTGGGCCTAAATTTAAAATTTAAAATTTCAAGTTCTAATGTCATTCTCATGCCCAGACTAATGTGGGTGTGTTCTATGTTTAGGGATTTTTTTCTATTCAATATAAGTTAAACTGCTCCATACAAAATGAGCCTTCACAGTTTACATGTAGCTGGCAGAATTAAATGATCAAGACATATAACCCCCCTTGTGAGTACAGTATATACATAGAGTTCTGATTTTAGTAGTCCACCCTCAGAGCATTAATATCATTACAAGTTTACATTGATTCAAAAAAAAAATACAAATTGTGCAGAAAGTTAAAAACTACTAAAGAGTATCATCAACCCTTTTGGAACCCATGTTGTTGATAATCTGTTCAATGTAAGGGTGTTCAAGAATCTCAGCTCCATCCATTAGATCTTCATTCTCACCCAGTGCCTCACAGCCTGGTATATCAGCAATGGGGGTTGTTGGTCTCTATTCCTCTGAGAGTTCACCTCAGCCATGAAGTTTTGTATCCCAATCTCAAATGGTGTTCTTTCTCCACTAAATTTGTTCCAAGTGAACCCACAGGAGATCTCCCATCTAAACACCCTTGTTGTTCTGGAATTCAGTAAGTCTTCAAATTTAAGCTTGTTCATCCTTAGAGTGCCTGATACCAGCATGTCAATATCAATGAAGATGACCCTCCTCAAAGACTCAATAAGGAACCTTTCACTACCATTAAACAAGTTGTTATTCCTATGCTTCCAAATGAGCCACAGAATTTGAACAGATAGACTAGACCAAAAGTAATTAAAACATTTCTTAAGCCCTTGAATGGAACCACATATTAACTCATTAATAGTAACATTCACATTATAAGATAAACCAAATAAGGCCCAAAATTCTTTAGCAAATGAGCAGTCCAGAAAAATATGTTTGATAGTTTTAGGGATTCTACAAATGGACCCCCCCCACCCCTTAAGGTAGCCATGCCGGTAGTTTGTGCAGGAGAAGGAGCCAGAAAAAGAATTTCTCTTTCGGTTTACCAATCTGTGCCATAGGATTTCCAGAATTTTATGCCAATTAGTCACATCCCAATCTAGATTCCAGATTCTATTCAACATATGTCATTGTTATCAACCAAGGTAGCATATATAGTTTTAGCTTTGATGCATGTGAGTGGGGAGCCATCAACCCACTTATATGTAACAAATTTGAAGTCATCTCTAGTACAATCACGGGCTAGTGAAAGGAACAGGAAGGCATTCCTGAGAACCGAATACGTCATCCATTGAGGAGAAGGAATATTTTATTTTTTCTCCACTTCACACCAACCCATAAGGCTTCCATCTTGGATGATGTCACTCAGCAAATTAATGCCCTTTTCAGCCCATCCCTTGGCAGAACAACCATGTAAGTGAGCTAGTTTTTATCACCATGCTTTAAATTCCACCAAATGGACCTCTCCCCACATACTCTATTATCAGAAGCAATGAGTTTATTAGTATTCAGGAAGGGTCTCACATTGTCTCAACTCTTCCAAAGAAATTTAAACACAACAAACCTTTTCACTTTAACCAGGACCTGCTTAGAGATCAAGTCATATATTTTAAGCCCTTTCCATGTTGTCCCTTTCATTGGTACCCCTTTATCCATATTACCTCTTATGAGAATCTTCCATGGCTCATTACCAGACAGTGCTCTGTAAATCCACTTAGTAGCTAGAGAAATTCCTTGAGTCCTGAGGTCCTTGAGCCCCATTCCTCCTCTATGCCTCCCCATAGTACACAACTTCTACTTGACAATGTGCCTTTTCCTGTTACCTCTACCATCAGCCCAAAGAAAGCTTCTGATCTTTTTCTAAATATAATTGAAATTATATTGACTAAAAATACGCACTGAAGAGTAGTAAATTATGTAGGATGATAGAATCTTTTGACAAACCTGGCACCTTCCTATCAGAGAGAGGTATCTCTGCTCCCATTTTTTAAGTATAGACTCCACTTTATATTTCACCCACTCCCAAATCTCCTTTAGGTTAGACTAATAGAAACTAGAATTCCCAAATACCTGACTTGATGACTAGGACCTTCTCAAGCCAGAGAAAATTTGTCAACCCATCCTGGTTTCACCTCCTCTGAAGATAGAAGAATAGACTTGGGGAGAGAAATATGGATTCCCGAAGCTTCACAAAACATGTTTAGTTTATTCATAAGGGCCTGCATATTAGCTTCCTCCAAAATAAGAATAATTTTTGTGTCATCTACAAATTTTACATTGGATAACTCTGATTAATCTGGTAATATCACTCCTCTAACCCGAGGTGAAAGAGATTCAACTCTCATAAGGTAGTAAAAATAATATGTCGCAATAACAAACAATGTTAGGGCCAGGGGGCACCTCTTCCTGATGGACCTAGATAGTTTTAAGAAGTTGGCCCTTTCCCCATTCACTTCAACTTGTGCTCTAGCATCTATCATTATGGTTTTCATCATTTAGCAAAAACTTTCAGGAAAACCTAGACTTTCCATCATCATAAACAAAAAGCTCCATTCAATTCTATCATATGCTTGCTCATAGTCTATCAATAAAATACCTACATTCTGGTTTGACTCTTGAGCCCAGTTCATGGTTTCCCAGCAGGTGATAGTATTTTCTAAGATATACCTTCTCTTAACAAAACTTGTTTGAGAAGGGTTGATTATATTAGGGAGGATATTCTCCCTCATTTTAGCTAGCACTTTGGCAAGAATCTTGTAAGAGACATTCAAAAGAGTGATGGGTCTCCAATTTTTTAACAATTCTTTGTCCCCATCTTTAGGAAGGATCTTGATGATCCTATAATTAATTCCTTCTCCCAAATACTGATTACATATTGCTTCCTCATAGACCTCCAACAAATCTTCCCCAATCCAGTCAATATTTTCTTATAAAACTCAGCAGTGATTCCATCAGGCCCATGTGCTTTGTCATTAGCCAATGTTGAGATAGCAGCTTTGATCTTTCCAATTGAAATATTATTTTCTAGCCTCTCTACATCCTCCAAACCAACCTTCTTAGGGATAATGTTGTGAATAAGAATTATGGCTCTTTCGTTCTCCCTCTTGTTATCTTTCGAAGTGAACAAAGTTTTGTAATAGTTTTCAAAAGCTCTTAGAATGTCTGACTGGCAGATGAGGTTAGAACCATCCTCCCAAATAGAATCGATCCTCTCCTTAGCATCTTTAGTTTTAAGGAGATGAAAAAAGAACCTTGATCCTTTATCCCCATGGGTGAGCCAATTCATTCTAGCCCTGGTTTTGGCACCTTGCGTTTTGGTGTTTTTAATTTTCCTTGATGAGGCCTTAGTCACTGTCATTTTGATGCAAAGGCTAGTGGATGACCCTCAAACCCAAGATATAGAGAGAAAGTAATCCTTATCCACTAAGATCCACACCTTTATAATACCAAACTAATCCCAAATTATAGTGACTTCTCCATATGATCAACACAAGACCCAAGCAATGGTCTTCAAATTGTATGTTTGACTGCAACTATTTGGCACTTCAAACTCCTAAAGACAAACCCTATCCTTTGCCCTTCTTAGTTCACCTCTGCACCATTTAGATTCATAAACCCTTCCAAATACTCTCAAGGATCTCCCAATCACCAAACAACAAACACTACATCAACAAGTGTTCTTAACTTGACAACAAATCCACAAACAACATTGTCCTAAGATGATAGTCTCATACACCCCTGAAAACATCTTCAAGGATAGACCTTTTATTGGTCATACAACCTTAACCAAGGATCCATTATAACTTACACTCTACCCTAGTATTTTTCATATCACACCAACCCCTTAAGGCTTCTCCAAACCACCTTTATGCATTGAAATAGAAAATACATTTCAAAACTACCACCTTACTGCCAGTTTGATAGACTCGTACACAGTCACCCATAACTTTCAAACCTGACCACATTTCCTAGATCTCTCCAAGGAGATTCTATATAATGTGCCTACCAACAACATATCCAAATAAGGGGAAGATCCAATGGTACATTTCTGATAAAGTCCCCTTGCATTGAGACTATATTTTCTGAGATAGTCATTCATTCTCCTTCAACAAACCTCTATCATTCTCCTTGGATTCATGTGCCAACATATCATTGATCCCTGAAAACACTAGGGGGATAAAATACACTAAATTACCTTAGATCATCCCTAGGATGAAGGTATCATACCTCAAAATGAATGAAAAACTACATCAAATCCCAATTTCAATACCCTAGGCGAGGGTTTTAACCAGTTAATAGTAAAAGTGCAATAATTTTGTAAATACTCAATAAAATGAACTCATTCAAAAGCCAAAATGAAGATAATTTAGATTATTTTCATCTAACAATAGTTATCTTCCAATATGAAATCAAATTAATGCCAAAAAAATGATTGTTGCAGACATTAAAATTGTCATAACAATGAGGAATTGCAGAAATTTCAAGTTTCTATTGAATCAACCTTCAAAACCCACGACCACCACACTCATGGCTTGAATTTACATTTTTTATATTTTGATTTTGTCTTTATAGACCAAACTCTAACCAACTAACTACCCTTGAACCACCCTTTGGTCGGTTCCCCTTAATACAATGTTGTCAGCTTGACAACATAGTTGTCAAGTTTGACAACTTTTAAAATTCTATTACATTTCATATTTCTCCTATGGATCTTTGATGTATCCATTGTTCTCTCATGGACATTAAACATGAAAATTCACCTATTAAACCCTTACAATGGCCATATTTGGTTATATATATGCCTTCATTAGAAAAATTTGACCTTTCAACAATAAAACTCCTAAATACAAACACCTATTACATTAAATGGCTCTTAATGGCCATGATCTTTCACAAAATGACCTTATTGGTCTTTATTACAAACAAAAGTGACCAAAATATGGTCTCCAAACTCTTTGGGATCTTCAGTGATCCTTTTGTACCTTTTCATCATAGGTGCTCCTGCACCACATTGCCTCCAATGCTTGAAGGCATGAAGGTTTATTCTACAAATTCTTTTCACAAACAAAAAGTCGTTCATGAAGGTTTGTTTCCTATCTTCTAGCATCTTTTGAAAATTTATTTCCCACTTTCTGAAACACCTTCCTCTAACTCTGAACATTTTTGTTCCATCTCATTATAGCACTCTTCCATCTAACAATACCTTTATTGAAAGATCTGACAATCTTAATAGCATGGCAAGTTCCTTCATCCTTCAGAAGATTAGCATTAAGAACAAATCCATCCTTCCTCTTATGAGATTCTAGTTGGCGAGATCCCACTAAAACACAATTTTTTATTGGATAGTGATCAGAAAGAGTGAATGGAATAACTTGTACTTCAGTTCCATCAATGTTCTTGTTGAACCTGAATACATCGCGATTAACATAGAACCTATCCAATCTATAGTAGATCCTTCTTCCTCCCTGGTAATATTTGCACCAAGTAAACCAGACCCCTAGATACTCCTTCTTCCTACCATCCAATGGATCAACAAGTCTAAGCTTAGAGATCATTCTTTTCCGAAAAAAATGGTCTTCCCCTTTCCACTCAACTTTGGCACCTCCTAGTTTATCCTGAGCCAATTCGGTCATTTTGAAATCCCCACCCAGAATCTAAGACACATCATCCAATGTGAACATCCACTACTAGAGCCTATTCCTCTCCTAGTATTCATTGGGAGCATAAACAAAACACAACCCCACCACCAAGTCTTTCACCTTCAATGTAACCCAGACAACCTTGTTATATGGATCACTACCCAAGTCGTGCATAGGATTCACCCATTTAGGACCCACGGGGATAGCTTATCCCCCCTTTCCTTTTTCATGCTTAGTGAAAAAAATATGAGCATCCCTCCAAATGCATTTCAAATTCACTTCTAGGCTAAAGTTAACATCTTTAATTTCCTGCAGCATAAGTATATCAATGTATTTTGTCATATGAAAGAATCTTTTTATCACATACTTTATATCCGAGGATTCAAGTACCCTAACATTCCATGATGCAATTTTAAAATCCATCATTAAACATTATTCGATATCAAAGGACTCCCTGAAGTTCCTAAAACACTTAGGCAATTGTCTCTTGGGCATCTTTGTATTCTTCTTTCCATTTGAAGACCCACTAGGCCTTCTCCTCTTTCTAGAAACCCTGGAACTCTTCATGCATCTCTTAGCCAAGGATGGGACTAAGACTCTTCCTTGGTTTAGATTCCTTCCTTCTTCTTGATTTCTTAGGAGAAGCCTTTGTGTTGTCTTCAGTCATAGTCATGTTATTTTCTATATCCTTGGATTCCTCAGTTACAATATGAATATCCTTAGCCACTGGCTCATCACCCATTGTAGAAGAGTTAATGGGGAGGACCCCCTTGGGCTCAACACTTCCATGAGAGATATTAATAGGTTCAGGGTGCCCTATGGGAGCTGTCATACATGAAATAATAATCTCGAGTGAAAAGTTAGATAGGGCATCTTCTTATTCATAGGATTCTTTTAAGTATTCCAAAGCTTCTCTAGTCAAAGCTTTTGATCCTGATCCTAGAGAATCATTTCTCGCAAAGGGCATCACACCACCATTAATAGTTCCAATATTTTTATGGTTAATAACAATTTCATCCTTCCCATTCAGTTCATGAGTGGGTGGTGGGTCACTGACAAGGTCTACAAGGTTTTCACATTCACTATCCAAAACCATACTATCAGTGTGTCTGCTCCTAAACATTGTTTTAATTTTCCTAAAGGCCAATTTTCGAGCATTCAGTGTTATGTGTTGGTCCTTATCAATTTCTTTCTCGACGTCATAAAAGAGAGGATTATTTCTCAAAATTAAGTTCTTATTATCATGGGTTTTCATTTTAGACATCCTTATTTCTTTGTTTAGGGAGTCTAGTTTGGCATTTATCCTAGAGTCACAATGCTCTTCTTTATTTTGATCCACATTATGAGACACCTTATAGTCATCCCCAACCTAGTTAGATTATGGGATGTTCTTCTTATAGCCTCATTTGATTCCCTTAGGTTTATTCCTTTGGTTTTGTTCAGCAAAAGAGGGCGGTTTCATCTCAAATGTCCCTCCCTCTTGCACAAAAAATAGGCATTGAAACCACCCTGATAGGAAATAGGACAAACAAAAGCTTCAACCTCTAGGTCAAGAATAATTTCTTTATGCAAATCCACTCCCGATTCTAGAGAAATTAGAACCCCAAGCGTCCATGTGAGGCAACAGAGATGATGTCTCATCGATTATGACCACCCTACCCAAAGGCTCAAGGGTATGGAGTATAAGATTCTATATAAATGGTGGTGTATTTTGAATCGAGATCCACCTAGGGCCAGAAAATGAAAACACTTCCTCATGGTTTCCATTTGGGTCCCAAGAGATAGTCTGAAAACAACTTGTGCCAACACTCCAATATTGTTTAGAATCTACAACCTTTTGGGCTTCATAATTCTTGAAAAACACAAGAAATAAACCTTTCTATATCATGCGGTAGAAAGAAATATGAAAACCAAACTTCTTGACCCAAACTTGGTGCATCTGTTGGTCCACTAAGAGGGGGGTGAATAAGACACAATCAAATTCAAACACTTCAAACTCAACTCACTGATTCACTTGGTAACACTGAATACAGTAATAACCAATTCGCCAAACAACTTAACAACTTAAATAGCCATACATCTCAAATATGTAAATCAATAATTCAAACTCATTAATATCATATTAACACAATTGACTCCCGATTTAACTTATTTGACATCAAATTTAACGAGGAAACCTAATTTGGGAAAAACCTTTGTGGGAATTTTGACCCACAATAAAAATTGTACCCTTCTAAAGTACGCTCGGTTAAGAACTTATCCTGTTAAATATTACAAACACATTTGCCAAATGTGACCATGTTAGGGGATTTATGGCACAGGATCACCTATTCATTGAATGTCTCATGGAGAATTTATATTTTACAGTATGGTTTCATTATTATGTAATTTCCTAAATCATATTTGGAATCCATTCAAACTATTTTGTAAGGCTATTAAAGCCACTAAAATCATAATGACCTTTAAGGTCCTAAAAAATTCAAGTATGGTAGAACCACTCAAATGTATAAAAATAAAGTGGAAAATAGTGTAAATTGAGTCTTAAAGTCATCTTTTTCATATTTTAAAGGTTTAGGGAAAGTTTGAGGTCATTTGAATAATATTTGTAAAATTTGTTCAAAACTTGTCAAAATTTTAATGACAACTTTTACAACTTGGTGACAACTTTTTAAAAGTTTGTTAAAAGTTGTTAATGGGTAGTTGTTGTAACCACCTAATTTCGGTCTGTCGCAACTATAGACCCTATTTTCCCTAAGTGTGATCATACCCTCGATTTATGTCCAAACGACACTGTTACTGCTTGGCATAATTCTTTGAATCAATTTAATGTCCTAGGTGATTTTTATCACTGATTTATATTATCTACTATAGCCATA
>MU226991.1:0-20736 GCA_018584345.1 Thuja plicata
GAAAGCAAGCCATGAACCTTCAAATGAACAAGACAAGCAAACAAGATATGCAATGTATATTCACCTTATGCAAACCCTATGGTTAGATCTGAAAATCAATTGTTAAGAGAAATAATAATCAGCAAATGCTAAAAAAATCTCTCTCAAATCTCTCAAATGCTCCTCAATATGCTCTCAATATTGCTATAATAAGGATGCTTTTGCTCTTGAATTCTTGGATTCCAAACACAAAGGAAATTGCTTGTATTTATAGCATTTTCCCAAGGGTACGGGGTAGAGTGAATTGATCATGATCAAAGCTTGGTTAAGTCAAAAGCTTTGAGGCATTTGCAAATGGAGGGAAAGTTGGTTGGTTGTCTCAAAGAAATTAGGAATTAAATAACTCCATCATTTAATTAAGTTAGCCCTGGACGGGTGATTGGGTTGGATTTGATCCTTTTTTATTTGAGCTATAAAATTGAAAAATCAATTGCATAATTTGATTAATCCCTTTAGGTTTGAATTTAATTATTTGATTTCATGATTATTTAATCTTTTAAATTGATTTGAATTTTGTCCATTTGATTTGCATTGATTTAATGTCCATTTGATGATATTTTGAAGCATTTGGCTGAGATTTGTAATTTGACATGTTTGAGGTACACCTAGTCAATTTTAGGTGTCTACAACTCCTTAGTGAGTTGATCTAAAGTGCACAATTTCTTGATAAAGGTAACATCTTCTGATAAAATTGGGTCAATTGTACTTACCAATTCAGATAGATTGACCTTTTTTAGTGTAACTTCTTGGCTTATATTCTCTATGAGCTTGAATTCATACTTTTGTTCAAGTCTCTCTTCCATTTTCTTCTAAGCATTGGTATTCTGAGATGTTATTGCATTTGTGAGTATGACCAGTTGATCAATAATTGGAGCTTGTTGATCGATATCTATGTCTAGTACAATTTGTTGAAGTATATTTCTTGCTACTTCCAATACCTTGGCCTCTTTTTCCACTCTCTTCAACTTGTATTGAATGGATTTTCTCTCATAGAGCTTTGCATATTTTGTCAATGTTGTTGGATCCAATTTCCTTGGATCACAGACTGGAATCTCAATGATTTCATCTAGAGTTACTGGATTTTTATTCTTTCCTTTCTTCTTCTTTGAGATTTGAGGGGATGCAGATGTATGAACTACCATAGCTAGTTAATTTGTTCACTCTTAATTTCTTGGGGAAGGTTTTGTTGATGATGCATCTTGTTTTTTCTACTTATTTTGCACTAGTCAATTATGTGAAGATGTCCCTTCATTAACCTTGGGTGTTTCTACAGAATGTGCTCCTAATTTCTTTTCTATCTCATCCTTCTTTCCTTCTTCACCTTTTTCTGAAGGCTTGTCCCCTGTTTCCTTTTGAGTTTCTTCCTTATTTTGATTAGTAGATGTATCTTTTTGATCATTGGTTGTAGCTTGCTCTGCAGTTGTATATGTCGTTCTTTTGGCTTTTTCATCACCCTTGTCTTTGGGTGTGCTTGTTTCCTTTTCATTTGATCCCTCATTTCCCTCTAGTAAGTTTATTTCCCTCATTAGGATAGGCATGTTACTTTGAGTTGTGACTTGGGCTTTGTTAGTATTGGTGTCCTTCTCGTCAATTAGTGCCTTCCCAGAAGTGACATCCTCATCTTTTTGTATAGCTTCTGCAGGGTCTTGCACTTTTGAGTGCATGATTGAAGTCTCCTACACTTGTTCATTAGCAATGTCAACTATCTTACCATCTAATGTCTTCAGTACTTGATGAATTTTTTGATCCTTAAGTGTGATAAATATTAGATCATCTTTCTTCTTTGGATCATTGTTGGAATCATAGTGAGTGATATCTTGGATATTATCATCCATGCTTGTATCTAAGTTAATAGGCTCATCATCACTTTCTTGATTGTCCAGGGAAATATGTTGAGGACTTGCATTATCTGTCTCCTCCTCTCTGTGAGGTGTATTTATGAGAAGTAATTTCTTCTCAACACTTGTTGACTCTGCCAGTAGATCTAGGAGATGTCTCCATTTGGTTTCTGTCACTAAATCCAGTTCTATAAACTTGTTCTCTAGTACTTTGTAAGCCCTTATTTGGCTACAAATTTACTTGAGTGTATTTTAATACTTCTTGTATCTCTTCAAAATTGGATTTAGGAGGCATCAGTGTCACAAGAACTTGTTCTCTTGCTTCTCTTTCTGTTTGCAGGGCATATGACCACTGTTGGTATACCCTTTTACCTAGCTCTTTAGGTGTTTGATTTACAAATTCAGCAGGGGCATACTTGTTCTTAATCATTGATTTTATGACTACATCTTGTATTTTATTCTGATCCTCTATATTTAGTGTATCCCATTGCCTGATATTTTTATTAGTCACTATGCCATGAGTAGCAATTGATTTGGCAGCTTCATCTACCATTTGATTTCTAAAGTTTTTCTGTACTACATCTGGTTCATCATCTTTGGTGTCATCCAAGTTAGCCTTTGTCCTAACAAACCTTTTTCTTTTCTTTGTTGGTGTGGTTTTGACAGGTTGTTGTTTTATTCTTTTTGTTGGCTGCTTCCTCATATAGGTCCTTACTTGACCTTTCGTAAGTGGTGTGGTATTGGTAGCAGCAATTTGAATTCATTTTCTTTGCTTCTTTATAGGAGGTGGAGATGGATGTGTATCAGATTTAGTATCCTCTATATCTAATTTCTTTTCTTCTAGTTCTTCACCGATGATGCCATGTTCATCGGTTTCCTCTTATTGATCCTGCTCTTCTTCTAAGACCAATAGAATCTTCTTGAGATTCTTTACCAATTTATCTTTCTTGTTTATAGTCTTCTTGACTTCTAGGCCATGTTTTATCTTAGATTTGGCCTCCACATATGTTCCAAACCTTGGTTGTTTCTTATCAATAGGCTCATTGATCAGTGCCTCAATTGCACTTGTAGCTAGATCAATATTAATCTCATAGGCTAATGGTGCTAACCAAGATATTCTTGGTACAAATGGTTTGATATGAGTGTAGTCTATGTCTACCATGAAACATATCTCATCTTTGTGTTTTTCAACTAGTTGTTCAGGAATCCTAGCTCTTTCCATCATCTTTTCCTTGAACTCAAGGAAGTATGTAGACATGACAAACTCAAAGTTGTCTCCTAGTGACTTAATCAGTTCACTAATCTATTGGGTTACCAGTTTGGTAGATTCCCATACAAGTTTTCCTACTGAAGGAAAGTATTCTTGAAAATAGACAAATATACATATGATAATTGATCCAAACTTACATGTGTTTCTCTTTGTAGACCTAATTTGATCATATTTTCATCAAGTTGTTTCAATAGGATCTCACAGAGGTTCATCTGAATTCCTTTTGTTACAATCTTGTAAGTTGTGCTTACTGTTGTTGCATAAATGTTGTTCATTCTGCTAGCCTAAATTTTTTTGTACCGACTAACACATGCACCAAATTTTAACTCTTTGTCAGAGATTGTGTTTAATTTGAGACCTCTATTGTCTCCTTTTGCATTGATGAGTTTTGTAAATTATTTCATGGATGGATGTTTGTGTTCCCTAGGCTTGTTGGTTATCAGATAATCAGTGACAACATGAAGAACATCCTTTGTTATTTGCTTGGGTTGGTCTAGCCATAGTTTTTTGTCATGCATCCTGCTCAAGGCTAACCTAATCCATTCTTTCTTGAATTCCCTCAGGAAATGTAGGGCATTGGTTAACCCTTTTACCTCCAAGTGCTTGTGTTCTTCTTTCAGTTTTCCTTCAGCATCACATAGCTTCTTAAAAGCTTCATCCATTTCTAGATCACCTATCTCTGTGATCTTGCAGTGAATATAAGACCTAATGTCTTCTATGAGAAAAACCCTAGTTGGAATTTTTTAAAATGTGTCAGCTTCATCGGGGTTCGATGCAATTTCTAGACAGATTTTGTACTTAGGTTCTACACATGTGTTATTCTTGATTAGTTTCACCACATTCTTCTTTTCATTCTTCAACTTAGCAGTTCCCGATGTGGTTGCCATTGTTTTTCAAGTACTTAGGGTTTTCTCAAAATTAGGGCTTTCTTGACAAAATAATGACAGATATCTTTCTGTGCCTTTGGTACTTACTTTGATTCACAATAGTGATGAGGAATCTATTCTCTGTGTGCTGAATTGATCTGTAGATACTTCTTCTCTCTACTCTTTAATCACTTTGATGTCGCTCTACTTTCTCTTCAAATTATGGGTGAAAAATGAAGTTGTCTCGTCGACTATTTATAGACTTTTTGACCTAAGTCTTTGCAATAAATGATCAAAAACTCATCGAGAGGATGTTTCCAATCATCATTGGTGAAGATATGATGCTTAGGGAAGTTGTTAACCACCTTGATTTTACTGATGGATATCGGTATTCTGTCACGACCACTTCTAAACTTTTATTTCTTACTGACGGTCGTTGGGTTACATTGGCAGTTTACCATATTTACTAGTGGACCGATAATTTATGGTAAGTGTAAAAAAATCATTATTGTGTTCACCAATGATTTTTAGTAAGTGTTTATTGATGATGTTGCATTCTTAGATTTGTAACAAGTAAAGTAGTATGCATCTTTGGTTCATGCATATTTTGACTATCAATTTATATAATGGAACTGATGCAAAATATAACTTGGTATAGTGCAGTTCCATACTTACTTGTTCAGCTCAAGTGGGGTTGGTGGTGTCACTGGATCCATTGGATGGGGTGTCACCATTTGCATTGCTTGGTCCTTCTTCATCATTGCTTGAAGCTTTTATCCACATTTTGTCTCTCGCCCTCTGTATATCTTCAATAGTGTTACCATTGAGATATGTGCTTATTTCTATCAATCTGTCTTTGCAATCTTTCTTGATGTGACTAACTTTATGACAGTGTAAGCATGCCATTCTAGGGTTTGGCCAGCCTCTAGACCTTTTGGTCCATTCTCTCATGCAATTTGCAACAATATGACCATATCTACCACATGTTGTGTTGTGATCCCATACATATTGATTACCGATTCTCTTTGGCTGATAAGGAACTTCTTTACCTTTTGGTTTCTATGTTTGCCTTTCCTTTTTCTAGAATTCTTCAGATGTGTGCCCATTCAGATTTCATGTAGGACAATATTTTTCCATGTAAGTTTCCTTCTTTGGATTTTCTATCTTGCTCTTGTATTCATAAGCCTTATGTCCTTTCTTGTTATGTTTATAACAAAATCCTATGAATGAAGATGTAGGTGTAGATTTGGGAGTACCTTTCATTTTACCTCTACATGCATTTGATGTATGCCTTTGCTTTCCACAGTGCTTGCATGTTAGCTTTCTTGGTCTTGGATTTTCTTAGATATTCTTTGGATTTGATGATTCTCCATTTTTGGTAAAGCCTATACCGCTATTGTTGTTGACTCTTCGTTGTCCCTCAAGAAAGTCATCCATTCTTTTATTGCTTTCTTCAGCCTTTCTAATAATCTCATTATGTTGTTGTTGAATTCTAACCTCATGCTTTAGCTTTTCATTTTCTTCTCTTAGCTCATTGATAATCTATATTCTCTCAATGAGTTCCACATTTATTCTGTTTTCTTCTTGACTCATAAGGATAATCTGATTTGTGAGATCATGGTGATGCTCAGCATGTCTTTGAATTTCCATTTCCTTTTCCTATAGTTTCTCTAAAATCTTCCTTCTATCATCAATAACAAGTTTTCTTTCTATTTTAGCTTGTGTGGCAGAACTCATCACATCAATCATTCTTACCATCTAGGTCTCTTGACCAATTTGCAACATCTTTATTTTCTCTGTCAGATGTAGATTGATCTCCTTTAGATTTGTGATGTTCTCTTCTGATGTATCTAATGTATTACTTGCATTTGATCCTGAAGATTTAAAGAAATCTGAAATCTCTTCTTCTTGATAGTCTATTTCATTGTTCTGGGTAGCCATACCTTTTCTTTCATCCAACAACTCTCTCATCTTGATTCTTTCTTCTTTATACTATTCATAGAACATCTGTATCTCAAGATTTTTTTTCTCAATATTCTTATCAATTTTGTACTTCTCCATTGTATGATCTTTTCTCTTAAGCCTTTAAGATTTTCAAGAAGATACTCAGCTCTGATACTAATTATTGGAATTAATGGGAAGTAGTACTGAGATGGGAGGGGTGAATCAGTACCTCTAAAACTTTTATCACCTTACACAATTCATCATTAATAATCATTCAATTCAGATTTACCAACCATTATTGTTATTCTTATGCATCTAATTTTTGTTCACAATCTTTAATATTTTTCAATCATTCATAGAAACATTCATGAAATTGACGAACACATAACACAAGATATGGTATCACATAAAACTCTTGTTAGGAAGTAAAAACTACGGTGGGGATGGCACCCACAAAACTTCACTATCTACAGAATGGAAGGGAGTTGGTTAAGGCTTACAATTTGATCACTTTTGATGATCTACCCTGTTAAGAGTATTAAGGTGGAGACCTATTAAGATCTACTATGTTAATAGCTTTTGCAACACTAATTTAAGTGTGCACTCAATTATGAGATTTACAATAGGACGGTTAAGCCCACCTTTCTTGAAAGGATTTCATTAGTGTACTACACTTGTTAGAATGAGTACAAATGTTGACCTGACTATATCCAATCTAATATTTCTGATTTATAGATCCATTGAAGCCTTTTCAAAATTATATCACCTTAAGTGATTGATGAATACCTTTTCTCTGCTTGTTGGTAGCCTCTGTTCTATTCTTGAAAATTGATTAGATTTTCTTTGTGTTCATCTGCATGAATTCTCTGTCTGGTCTTTAGTTTCTCTTCATGGCTAATATCTTCATTGAAAAACTACTATTCTCAATGGATTGAGCACCTATTTATACATGTATTTGACCTATCTTGGAATTCACATTTTACAATGTTAACTCTCAGATCCAAGGTTTACAACTTGACCTTGATCTTTAGTTTGCCTATTTTAAAATAGTAAAACTAATTAATACAATAAAAATTACATTTCTTCCTCTACACATAATGGATTTAAAATAAAATCATGAAGTTATAAATACAACTTCAATGATTTATCTAACGTGGAAAGTTAGATCTACTTTTTGTGAAATGTAACTGACTGTCGGTTCTTGGTCGTTTGTTTAAACTTGTAGTCTATCGGCGTTCCTTGACTGAACTATTCATTAGGTTCTCTGTATCTTTTAGTAGCCTCTCTTTGTTGTACTATTAGGTAGCATTGTTGTTACTCATTGGGTATCCTTTACCTTTTTATCATCGGGTAACACTTAATAGTGTTTTTCGGGTAACCTTGGCGTTGGATAGTGTTGTGCCCTATCTGTCAATGTAGAGTAAACCGATGGTGCAGATCATGTTTTTCTCTAAGCATACTAATGGAAAAATATAATTCCTTCAGTGTGTGGATGAAATTTAGAACTAAACTTCAACTCATTATCCAACTTCTTCCAAATGTTTCACCAAAAATAGCTAACAAACTTACTATCTAGGTTAGAGATGATACTCTTCGGTAATCCATGCAATCTGAAAATTTCTTTAAAGAAAAGATCTGCTATATGTACTACATCTGATGTTTTCTTACAAGGTATAAAATGTGTCATCTTAGAAAATCTATCTACAACAAATGTGGAATCATTACCTCTTGCTGTCGTAGGTAAGCCAAGAACAAAATCCATGCTGATATCACTCCAAGGTTTCTTAGGAACTGTAATAGGTGTATAAAAACTAGTGTTCTAACTCACTCCTTTTTCTACTTGACAGACTCTAGAACTTCTTACAAATTTCTAAACATCCTTATACAACTGAGGCCAAAAATACATCTCCTTCAGCAAACTTAATATTTTATCAATACCAAAATGTCCAGCCAATCCACTACTATGTTTTTCCTTAATCAAATTAGTTCTCATTGATCCTGTTGGTATACACAACTGAATACCTTTGAACAAAATATCTTCTTTAATGAAATATTCTTCATACTTACTTGATTGATTGGTATTAGGTGCTCTACACACTCTCCACTACTCTAAAAAATAGGATCACTTTCATACAAATTATTCATGTCATCAAAACCAAGAACTTCAATTCTCATTTCAGTCAATAATGACCTTCTTCTACTTAATGCATCAGCAACTCTGTTAGAAACTCCACTCTTATGCTTAATCACAAATGTAAAGCTCTAAAAATACTCTACCCATTTCATATGTCTACCCAAATTGTGTAAATCCTTATGATAAGTATACACCACAAATTCATGTGGCATCAAATAATGTCTCCACTTATTCATAGCTTGCACATAAGAATAGAACTCCTGATCATAGACAAAATATTTCCTTTTACATCATTCAACTTTTCACTAAAGAAAGAAATAGGTTTACCTTCCTAAGTTAATATGGCTCCAATTGCACTTCCACTTACATCACATTCAACTTGAAATACCTTATTGAAATCAGGTAATGCTACATAGGTAATTCAGCAACCTTTAGCTTCAAAGCTTCAAAACTCTTATCAGCTCCATGTGTCCACTTGAATTCTCTTTTGTCTCCTCTCATTGTTTTAGTCATAGCATTATAAATAGAACTGGAATTTTTGATGAATTTCCTATAAAAACTTGCCAATCCATGAAATGATCTTACCTCAGTGATATTTTCAGGTGTAGGCCAACTTAGTATAGCTTCAACCTTCTCTGGATCCATCTTCAAACCATTAGCTGAAATCACAAAACCCAAATACACAAGCTCTTCTTTCATGAAGGAACATTTATTTGGATTTATCAACAACTTTTCCTCTTTCAATCTCTGCAACACTTGTCTTATATGCATCAAATGCTCTTCTCTAGTCTTACTAAATATCAAAATGTCATCCAAATATACAATCACACACTTGTTTAAAAATTTCTTTAAAAATTCATTCATTAACCTCATAAAAGTATTGGGTGCATTAGTGAAACCAAAAGGCATAACCAACCACTCATACAAACCTTCCTTTGTCTTAAAAGCAGTCTTCTATTCATCACCATCTCAGACTCTGATATGATGATATCCACTTTTCAAATCAATTTTGGTAAAATATCTTGCTCCAGTTAAACAATCCATTATGTCATCCATTCTCGGTATAGGAAACCTATATTTTACTATTATCTTATTGATTGCTCTGGAATCAGTGCACATTCTCCATTCTCCATTCTTCTTAGGTGCCAATACAATAGGTACTGTACACAGACTCAAACTTTCTTGGATCAAGCCTTTGTTCAACAATTCATGAACTTACTTGTTAAGCTCTTCATTTTTTATAGGTGTTAACCGATGTGGTTCTTTGTTTGGTAAAATATCTCCAAGAATCAAGTCCATATAGTAACTGATATCTCTCATTGGTGGAAAACCATTAGGTACATTATCTGAAATTATCTCCTTATACTCAGTGAGCAACTTCCCAACTTCTAAAGCAATGTCATCTTCTCTATTCTTACTTGGTTTGCTAGGAATCAAAGCATAACAAATATCATTCCTTGTCAATTATTTAACAAACTATCTACCTTCCATCAAGAAAACTTTCATAGATGTACATATCTCACAAGTAGGTTATTCAACCAAAGGTAACAAAACTTGCTTCTTACCATCAACCCAAATAGAATATCTATTCAATCTTACATCATGTATAGCATGTCTATCATATTGCCAAGGTCTGCCCAAAAAATTAAGACAACAATCCATAGGCATAATATCACACAACACTTTATCATAATACTTTCCAATTTTTAGATTCACAAAACATTGTTCACTCACCATTAATGTATGATCATCCTTGATCAATGAGATCTAATAGGGCTTTGGATGTTTCATCCTCTCCAACTGTAAATTTGCAACCATTTCCTTAGATGCCAGATTCTCTGAGCTAGGTTAATCTGATAATCACAAGGTAGAAATTTGCCTTTCAATTTGTTAACCATCTTGTCCCATACCTTGATTTTGTCTTTTACTTTCTTCTTTTTGTCCAATTGCAAATGTTCCCACCATAGGGATGCATGACCTTTCAATTTTGTGCTTACAATCTTCACCTTCTTATCCTCTACCACATTTTCATATTCAAAATACTTTTCCATCTTTTTTAACCAATCAATCAATTCATCAAAATCCAATTTTCCACTGTACTTAGGAGGATTGAACTGAGGTGTGGATTTCAAACTTGTCAAGGCTCTCAATAATCGCCCTTCTTCCTAATTCATCACAGGTGTAGGTGTAGCTTCACCTTGAACCTCTTCATTTTCATCATCACTAACATCATCCAGATGTCTTTCTACGGGTTGGGATATCTCAAAAGCTTCCAATCTAGTAGCCATCTATCCAAGAAAATCAGCTAGACTTGGTTCAACATTTCCTCTCCCAAAAACCATCTTGATTCCCTCTACAATTGTAGGTCAGATCACAATTTGCTACCCCACAATAATACCAAATATGCTTAGGTTTTCAAGAAGGAACTAGATCTCACCATGCTCTGATACCACGTGACGCAAAGAGGGTTAGTAGGAGGGGCCAAGGGCACTCCCAGCTACCAAACCAGCTTGCAGACATAATGTAGAAGCCAAACAACAGAGTGAGAAAAGAAAACAAAGGGATCCTTTATATTAACTTGATCAAAATCATTACATGTCGGGCTATAAGGCCTTCCCAATTTTGGCCATATATTCAATAAATTACAATAAGAACTTCATACAATAGAGATCACAAACCTTCGATCTCAATATCTAAACATTCCCTTTCTTTCTCTAAGATTCTCCCCTTTAAGCTAAGAAAATACAACCAAATCTATACAAGAGTCCACCACAAGAGGTTGGTGCTCAAATCCATAAGTGAGACCCATATTTAGGTCCATAATGATCCCAATGAGAGATAAAAAATAAATTAAGCTATTGGGATTAACTAAAGAAGTCGGCCAAAGATCTAACTCCCAAAATAAAATTCTCGGGAAGATGGTTACCGAAAATCAGCAACCCATCAGTAAAGCATAATGGAAATCCATTGGTAAAGCATCCCCAAAATCTGTCGGTAAACATGCCTGAACAACAAAGACAACAATGCCCAAGCAATAGAACATGAGAGATAGAGAAAAAATTAAAGAACAGAAAGAAAAACATCTTTTTGTTTGTGAAGGATTGCTAATGACCCAAGATGCTCTTGCATCAAAGGTTGAATTATTGGAAGAGTCACTTGATGGAGGTGGGGGAAATTGTTCTTGGGAGGAATGTGGGGATGAAGGAGTTGAGGGAAACATGGATATTTCTTGAAGGTCAATGTCTTGAGGGGAAATAGGTATGGCATCCATGTGATTACTTTGGAATGATCCATTTCTAGACATGGGTGAATTATTTGTTTCATCCTCTTCATTTATAGGATCCAACTTTTGAAACAATTTCTTTAAAAATTTATATTTGAACTTGAATTGCTTGATGGATCTTTTTGGTGATACCTCATGATTATTTACATATTGTACAAATTTTTTTGAGTGAATATGTTCAACAAAAGGTTTCTCATTTATTATTCTTGGTTTATGTCCAAAAGATGTCATATTTGAAGTTGTCCTTGTTTGACAAAAAAAAATGTTTGATTTGAGGACATAAGAGGGACTTCATCACCATACAATGTTATTGAATGCAAAATTATTGGTTACATTGATATTTATTGACTTGTTTGTATGGTTGGCACAAGAGGTTTTTTGGTTTCTTGAGGGACACTTGGTTGCATTGGAATGAAGATCAATTCATAATTAGGTGGTGGCCCCATTTGAAATATGCCATGCACTTGTTGAAAGGTTTGTTTGGGAACTTGGTCAAACAAAGGTTGTTCTTGAATGTGATCAAAATGGAATTGATCTGGGACTTGGTGGGAAATTTATTTCTCTTGCACATGATTGGATTGGAATTGATTAAAGATTTCATTTGATTCATTGAGATGTGAAATAAGTTTTGGTATCTTGGATCTATGAATAATAATTTGCATGTCAAATTCATCAAAAGAATCATTTAGATTCTTATTCTTCATTATCTCTTCTAGCTTATCTTCTAAGATTTTCTTTTCTTTGTCCAACTTTGTTTGCAATTTCTAAATCATGTTCGCATGGACTTGATGTAATTGATTTCATTTGTCTTAGCTCAAAAGGATTTTGTTGCAAAGGTATATCTTGTCTTTGATCAGAAGGTAATTGTGATTTTCCTTGTAATGGAAAAATGGGTTGATACATTTCTTGTTATCTTTTGGATGCTTAGAACCTAGTGAAGATTGACATGATGACTATATGCAAATGCAAGATTTTTTTGACTTTTTTTTAGGGACTTTGAGGCTGAAAATGAAGCTTAAGGTATGCAATGACTTTATGCAAAATACAAATTTGGACTTTGGATGATTTTATCCAAAGCAACCTATGAATTGATTTTTTTTGGATTTAAAAAATCTTTGGAAATTGCAAACCTAAGAGCCTAACCTAATTAGGAAAGTGAATAGGGATCTTGACTTTAAAAGGGATCAATTGGATAAAGGGATAAAAAGGGAATAGGTCCAATCCAAAATGATGAAGATGGAGTGAGACCAAATGATAGGGGGGTTCTAAATTTGGGAATAAGGGACCAAGTCAAGATTCTTTGTTCAATGACATAGGGTTAGACTCTAAAATTTGAATTCCTTTGGGATTTTACAAAGTTTTTTGAAAAAGGTTTTAAATGCAGTATGAGGATTTGTAAGGAAATATGTTATGATGCAAGATTAATGCAAAGAGGATTAAGATTGAAAATGCAAGGAGACTAATGCAGCATATGCAAAAGGGATTATGCTATGAATATGAAATAATGAAGCAAACCGCAAGGCTCCAAGATAAATATTTTTGGTCTCCATATGTTCACAAGGTTTTGAAACAAGATGTTTTGGAAAAAAGAAAAGTGTTCATGAATGTTTGAGAATGTTTGGAATGAGAATAGAATTCTTAGGAGTGTTTTTGAAATTTCTCTTTGAATTTTTTGAAACAACCACATAAGATACGTCAGACAGAATGGCTGTTGTAAAATTGAAACAAACACACCACAACCTAAGGCAAGCCATGATAATATTTGTTGAATCCCCACTTGAATAAAGTTCAGTCACGCTTACTAATAGAGGAAAACATAGAGCTTGGAGGCACGAGATCCTCCTTATAGTGCACTCACTTCTCAGGCACACCAAGCCTCAAATCCAAAGGGTCATCACTTCCCAACGGATTGTTGTCTCTACTAAGAGCCACAAAAATATGGGGTGTCTTAGTTGGTCTCCAACCTTCCACACCAATAGATAGAGGGTTTTTGGATAATACAACAAAGATTTTAGTCAAGGCATCCATTTAGGTGGCTATGCATGCAACATATTAGCTCTATTAAGGAGGCCTTCCAGCCTACAAAATTTGTGTTCTATAGGTTTTTACACACCACTAGGGTACTGAGGAAGGTCTTTAGTCAGCATAGAAAAATAAACTGGCTTGGAAGAGCTTGGCTTTAGCTTGTTACCAGTTGGGCAATCCCTCTAACTGGCTCTGTTAAAAATCTCGGAAGGTAGCCACTCTATAAGAATTATATGAGTTTCTCTTACACCCAAGATCCAAAGGTGAGGGGAGAGGATACATTCATATAATTCTTAGGGTTTACAATCTAAAAGACACTTTAGACACAAGAAATAAATTATTCTTTTTAAGCACCAAACTTAAGTGTTTCAAAACGCAACCATGAAAGTTTTCTGAAAGCATGCAAGGTCTTTGTCAAACATCCTGCATTAGATACATTAGTAGTTTTCTCAATTTATCTTCATCCCACGATTTCCAAAGTGCTACACAGATCATCAGTAACACAGAAAACATGCATACAAAGGAAAAGCATACAAATCAATTGAAATTGGAACAAGTGCACCTTGATTTTTTTATGCTTTTTACCTAGTCATAAAGATCCAATTTTTAGATATATCTCTAGACTATAAAAGTAGAAATGAAAAGAAATAACCCCTCTTAAAAATTAGTGAGCTTTCCAAAAATGTAAGAAAGTTCAAAAAATTTCTTAATTTGTGCCCTAGTGATACTATTTTTCAAAATAGACCATTTTTCAAAGATGTATTTATTTTGGTCATTATTTGTCATGAAAATCAAAAACTCAAAGAATATACCCCATTTAGATTTTGAAGAGATTTCCAGAAATGTAAATATTTTAGAGAAATTCAAAAAATTTCACCCAAAATTATGTTTTTTATGAAAAATCTTTAAAAAAAAATTAGTCACACAAAATTAATCCAAAAAATCTGATTTTTGGACTGTAGGCTTCTAATACCACCCCAAACATGCAATAAAAATTTCATATATAGATTCCAAGATGTTTAGGAGATGTGATCAAATCATTGAAAACCTGCATGTAACAACAAAATAACATAGAAAACCTGCATGCAAATAAATTTATAATATTTTTAGCATGTTCACGTCGGGTTCACCAAATGTAAGACCAGAAAAAGGAAGAAAATGCATATGTAAGTAACCACCAAACCTTAAAAAATATGCAAACCTATCTAATCTATCATAAAAGACATTTGAAATGACAGCATAAATATAAAGCATGAAAATACTTAAAAACTCCTTTCAATTGTAGGTTCCATGTTCTCCTTTCTTCTTTATTAAGTTGATTTTATTTTTCTCTTTGACAATGACACAATTGCACAAAGAATTTGAAAGCACAAGTTGATAGAAAGAATACTAGGAGATAGTGGTTCTAGAAATGAAGGGAAAATAATCTCAATTTATAGAATATGAGGACTCAAATTGTATAATTAGCAATAAGATATGAAAATTAGAAACTTGCATTGACAGTGATACAAATCTAAAGTGAAGAGGGAATTATGCCATAATAATGACAAGTTAACAAAATGGAAGCTGAGTTAGTGGATGGAAAGATGTGAGAAAGTGGAAAGGAAAGTGGAAGAGTTGAAGCTATTTAATAGGAGATGGGAGTTAGAAAATAGAAATGGTCTAAGTGAGGTGGATTTATGAGGAATTAAATTTAAAAAGAATTTTATATTCCTCACAAAAGATAATTATCATTTATGAAATTAAAAATTCCATAAATTAGCAATTAGCCAATTAATTAATTGTTGAGACTTAGGATAAAGAATGAATAAATATAATTTATTCATAAAGGCTAGGGATAAATCATAGGTCATTCATCCCAAGAGGAAAAATTAGTGGATTATTAGACAAATTGAAGGCATTAATGTATAATTGAATTTATTTTGATAATATTTATAAGGATTAGGATCAATTCCAATGATTCTGGAATAGTTTGGAAAATCATGAGGCATCCATGAACTTTGACAATGCTCTTGAAATGATGATTGATGATGAAATAGAATCAATGAGCTTTGACAATGCTATTGGAGGAATGAAATGATAATGAGGCATTGATGAACTTGGAAAGTGCACTCAAATAATGATTTCAGAGAAGGCATTAATGAACTTGACAATGCTCCTGGGGAGACATTTACAAACACCAAACAACATCTACTATCATAAAATAAAAATATCTTGCTAACATCTGAATCATGAACCACTCAAGATGAGTACACACATCCTTGTCTTAAACTCACCATCAAGTTAGGAGTCAAGAATATTGCATAACCAATCCAATAACTGAAACATCGTCTCTTCCTAAATTACCAAAATACCACTCTCTGATAAATCCTTCACTTCTCACTCAAATCATTATGAAAACCTTTGTAAGTTAAATTAGATCAACTACAGACATCAATGAAACCATCTCTACCTTTTCAAAATATGATATTCAATATAGTAGTCGTACCAAAGTAATATTCTTATTGAACATCTCACGAACACACGGGCACACTGTCACCAATAGTAGGAATATGTTGACATCAATAAAAAACCATAAATGTTAGCACATATATGCACAATATTAAACAATATATAAACAGCCTCCCCCTCTGGGATTGATGGAAACATATGATGTGAAAAATAAAATAATTGAACAAAGAAACAATATCAAGAATACTAACAACAATATCCACAATATCTTTCAAAGTCTCTCTAACAAACCTTCTCAATCAATAATCAATCTCTCTCCATATATGTCTTGTTTTTTGTCTCTCCCATTTAGTCTCATACTTATTTTTCTCATGATTCTCTCCCCCTGTGATATCAATGACAAAGGAACATTTATGAACTAAGTCATAGAAGCCAAAAATATGAACAAACATATCTCTCAACATACCTGATAAGACTAACCACTACTCCCCCTAAGGAGTATAAATAAAAATCATCAATCTAAAATAGTGATGATCTCTGTAAGTACAATGGGCTTCTGCAAATTAATGTATCCCTAGCTCTGATCAGGAGGGGAAATAACCCAAATATTACTTTGGAGATACTCAAAAGTATCAATTGACAAGGAATTTGTAAAAATATCTACAATCTTCTCTTTTTTAGAAAAGTACTCCAATCTAACTTTTTTCTCACTGCATTTTTCTCTCAAGAAATGATATTTGATAGAAATATGCTTTTTAGGATGTTTAAAATATTGATAACATTTGAATTCTCACAATAGATATAAATAGGCTCATCAATACTCACTCTGATATCTTTCAACATTTTCTTCATTCATATCACTTTTGTGCAATTAACAACATCAACATATTCATCTTCAATTGTAGATTGTGATATACAATTTTGTTTCTTACTTGTCCATGAAAATAATCTCTTAACCAATAAGAGTGCTCCACCACATGTTCTCTTTTTGTTAACCAAATTACCTTCCCAATACACATTAGTAAATACACTCAATTTAAAATCATGGTCCTCTCCACACCATAACCCATAATGAACTGTCCCTTTCAAGTATCAAAATATCATCTTAACAACAACAACATGTGATTCCTTTGGTTCTTCTTTAAATTTTGCAATAATAAAAACAACATTCATAATATGCAGTTTATTTTGTGTCAAGTATAATAAGTCACTGATCATTGATCTATATATTGTCTGGTTTTCTCTAGGTGAATCATCATCTTTTGTCAATTTGCAACTAGTAATCATAGGAGTATGAACAAGTTTTGAATTATCCATGCCAAATTTATTCAATAATTCTTTCACATACTTGGACTGAGATATAAAAATACCTTTATTATTTTGTGTAATTTACAGGCCAAAAAATAATTTCATCTCACCTATCATAGACATCTCAAATTCTTTCTGCATCTCATTAGCAAATTCCTTACTCAACTTGTTGTTTCCACCAAAAATAATATAATCCACAAATACTTACACAATCAAAATATTATCATGATCAACTTTGAAGTACAAATTACTATCAACAATGCCTTTACTGAAACCAAGTGTCTTTAAATATTTATCTAACCATACATACGAGACTGTAGGTTCTTTTTTCAATCCATATAATGATTTCTTCAATCACTAAACTATGTCATCTTCATCGGTCAAAGGAAAACCATCAGGGTGCTCAATATAGAGTTCCTCTTCCAACTCTCCATTCAAGAATGAAAACTTAACATCCATTTGATATACCTTAAAATCTTTATAAGTAACATATATAAGAAACATCCTAACAAATTCAATTCTAGCAATAAAATAAAAGGTCTCCTCAAAATAAATACCTTCCCATTTTTAGTATCCCTTGAAAACAAGTATGGCTTTGTTCTGAACCACTTTTTCATCTTCATTCAATTTGTTTTTGAATACCCATTTACTACCAATCAAATTTTTGTCCTTTGGTCTAGGAACAAGAATCCTTGTCTTATTTTTCTCAATTTACTCCAACCCTTATTCCATCACTTTAACCCAACTTTCATCTTTTCATTCTTCATCAAGATCCTTAGGTTCAATCTTAGAAATAAAAAAAAATTAACTTCTAGCAATTCTTCCTTTAGTCTGAACACCATAATTCCTATAACCAATAATCTAATTTTATCAATGATTTAACTGTACATAGCTTGGATTCTTTGGATTTTATTTTGTAGAAGACTCTTGTGTTTCTAATTCTTCCTCATTTGTAACTCCATTTTTTCTATAGATCCATTCTAATTATGTTCTTGGACAATATGATTCTATTTTTTATCATTTTCTTCATACCTGCAAGATCTAATATATTTCTGATAACTCTCATCTACATTGACATTTGCACTTTCAATTACCATTTTCAACCTTTGGTTATAACATTTGTATGCTTTACTTTTGTAAAATAACCAAGAATTATTCCTTCATCACATCTAGGATCAAATTTGCATAAATATCCATCTCTTCTGATATAGCATTTTCTTCCAAAAATTATAAAATATTTCACTGTAGGAACATGACCATAAAAAAGTTCATAAGGTGTCTTACCGGTTCCTTTCATGATTTGAACTTTTTTCAATGTATATACTGTAGTTCTAACAACTTCTCTACAATAGATCCATGCAACATCTCCTTCAATCATCATAGTTCTAGCAATGTCTAGAATAGTTATATTTCTTCTCTCTGCAATGTCATTATATTTTGAGGTTTGCATGGAAGACATTTGTCCCTTTATTCTATGCTCTTCACCAAATGTGTTAAACTATGTAGAAGTAAATTCACCACCGATGTCTAATCTCAAACATTTCAAATTCAATCATGTTTTAGTCTTAACCATATCCTTGAAAATCTTGAATTTGTCAAAGGCTTCATATTTCTCTTCCAAAAATGTAACCCACGTCGTTATAGAATAATCATCAATGAATAAATTGAAATACCTATCCCGAAAATATCGTATTGTTCTTGTAGGACCACAAGAGTCAGTATGCACCGAATCTAGAAATACACTTGAAGAATAATTATTTCTCTTAAAAGTATATTTAGTCAACTTACCCAGTTGACATTCCCTACACATCACATTAGCAGGATTCATCAATTTAGAAATATCTCTAACAACTCTTGTAGTTCCTATCTTCACAATGTTATCAAATTTAACATGAAAAAATATCTTATGCCACAACCAACTATTATCAATATTAGAAATTGGGCATCTATTCTGATAATTTTTCAAATAAAATACATTACCTATAGTATTTCTTACTGAGGTAATCTCAATTCTATATCTTCCAATAATCTTGCACATTCCATCCTTGAATTGTAAGTTGCAATGTTTATCAACTAGCTTCCCAACACTCAAACGATCATACTTCAAACCTTCAACATATAGAACATCACCAGTTTTATTCTTACCATCAAGTGTAATATAACCTCTCCCTCTTATCATACAAGAAGGGATATCACCAAATTTCACAACACCACCATCATACCTTTCCAATTTCATAAATTGTTTTTGTCTCAAATCATGTGTTGTCAACAACCACTATCAATAATATATTCTTCATTTTTATCCATATGCAAAATCAAGGCTTTCTCTTCGATCAATAAGTTATGATAATCATCTTTGATAGCAATAAACATAATTTCATCACTCTTTTCAGACTCATCATTAGTTACACCGTCATCAATAGCATAATAAAACTTCTTCTAATATTTAGACTTGAATTTCTTATACTTGTACTTAGGTTCTTTATCTAGAGATATTGAAGCAATATGACCAATCTTATTACATGAAAAACATTTCAAAGATATCTTTCCTTATAACTTACCAGATCCCTTAGGTAATTTCTTTGAAATTAGGGATTCAAGCTCATCAAATTCTCTTTCTTCTTCTTCAATCTCTACCCATTCCTCAACATATATAGATATATACTTAGATGAACTTTCTCTAGAGTCATATCTTTTCTTATCCTTAGAAATAGTAGCTTTAAATTAAGATTCAACTTTAGGAAGACTGTCTCCAAATTAGCTTGATTCAAAATCAGATAACTTATCAATCAAACTATCTCTTGTCACAAGTACTAAGATTCTAATTTCTGCAATAGCAGCAACCTTTTTATTATGATTAGGAGGAAAGGATCATAGGGTCTTAGTCTTAGTAATAACTAAGAGTGGGGGGTGAATCAGTGGCCTCAAAAATTTATCCTTCAAACTTAACCACCAATCTATAAACCTTAGATTATTATGTCCCTACAAGATGCATGCCATGAAATACTACTAAAGATTAACTTTCTGTCAGTTTTCTCTGTCAATCCTTATTCTTTCTTGATTACCGATAAGTAGTATAACTATTTACCAAAACTCAGTAAATAAGCAGAGTATACTGATCAATCTAGAGTTAGCTATGTAAGATGCAAGATAGTAAAGAAATGAATCATACACACATAACACATGAATTTTTAATGTGGAAACCCTGTTAAGGGTAAAACCACTGGGACCGGTACCCCAAATTTTCACTCTTCTAAAGTGAGCCTTGTTAGGAGCCAACCCTGTTAAAAGGTTACAAACACACTGTTAAGTGCGACCTTGTTAGAGGATTTTATGCATAAAGGTTGTCACTTAGTATCGGGCATCTATTTCTACTATCCTTGAACCAGCCTCCTTCTTAGACTGTCAATAGGTATCGGGAAATCCCAATGCTACTTTCATGAATCAACCCTTTTGGCACTCCTTGAGATGTACCTCAATATATAGAAGACTATTAAGTCCTGCTCGGTTAAGAGACTTGATGCTTCAATGGTTAAACTGAAACACTATGACCTGTTCATATTGCAACTTTGAATTGC
>MU226991.1:25402-36783 GCA_018584345.1 Thuja plicata
ACATTTAATCAAGTTATTCAACATTATAGTTCCTTTACCTTCAACTGGACAAGGTGTATCATTACCCATTCTTACTGTACCACCATTATAATACTCAAAAGTGTTAAAATTTTCTTTTTCACCGGTCTTGTGGTGAGTGTAGCCACTATCTATAATACAAATATCATTCTTTCTAACCTTAGATATGAGTGTAGATTCTACATACCATTCATATTCATCTGAATCATCTTTCACATCCACAAACACCATCTCGATGTCTTCATTAGGTTCGGTGTCAGTATCTTGATCTTTGCAAGAAGCTAGGTAGCTGGCTTTCTTTACTTTTTCCATGTAGTCTCAGGTATCTCTTCTTTCTGATTGTCGGTAACTTATGTAATCCTTGTTATCACCTCTATCAGATTTCTTCTCAAAAGATCTCTCATTAACTCTGTCATCTTTTCTTCTGTTGGGACATCTTGTAGCAAAGTGTCCAATCTCTTTACAATTAAAGCGTATAAGTGGTAATTTGCCTTTGTATTTACCTTTGCCTCTCAGCATTCTTCTAGCCATAAGTGCTTCTATTTCATCTAGATCTTCTTCTTCACTTTCAATTTCACTATCTCTTCTAGATGTGTGTCTATGTCTTGATTTGCTTATTCTCATTGAAGATTTAAATGCAAACTCTAATTTTGGTAAGAGACTATTATCAAAGTTATTCATCTCAAATGAAATCAGTCTACCAATTAAACTATCAAGAGTAACTGTATTGTTTGATACTGCTCTCATTTCTTGAATGGAAGAAACTCTAATAGCATATATAGGCAGTAAGGTTCTTAAGATTTTACTTACCACTATCTCCTCTTCAATTGTACCTCTAACTCCTCATATAGCATTGACTACTTCTTTGATCTTGTGTTTTACTGTGTGATGTTTTCTCCTTCTTTCATTCTAAGATCATCAAACTTTCCTCTAAGGCTTTCTACCTTGGCTCTCAAAATATTTGTATCACCTCCATGTACAAGCTTCAGTTTGTCCCACATCTTCTTTGTAGTTTTGCAATCTTTGACATCTTCAAATTCAGCATTAGAGAGTGAGGAAGAAATCTCTATGACCATGCAGTTGTGCTCATGCTTCTCTCTTAATTGATCTATTGTCAATACTTTTGTGGGAAACACATATTCAGTATCTAGGAATTGAGTAACATCATTACCAATACCTGATAAGTGGACACTTATCTTTATTTTCCATGAATAAAAATTGTCTTTGTTCAACTTGGGCACATCTTGTCTATTCATCTTGTGATCTTGAATAAGGTCTTGAAACCTTCCTTTGTAAGCGCACAAGCTCTGATACCAATTATTAGTAATAACTGAGAGGGGGGGGTGAATCAGTGGCCTCAAAAAGTTATCCTTCAAACTTAACCACCAATCTATAAGCCTTATATTATTATGTCCCTACAAGATACATGCCATGAAATTCTAATAAAGATTAACTATCTATCAGTTTTCTTTGTCAATCCTAATTCTTTCTTGATTACAGATAAGCAATATAACTATTTACTAAAACTCGGTAAATAAGCAAAGTATACCGATCAATCCAGAGTTAGTTATGTAAGATGCAATATAGTAAAGAAATGAATCATACACACATAATACATGAATTTTTAACATGGAAACTCTGTTAAGGGAAAAACTATTGGGACCGGTACCCGAAATTTTCACTCTTATGAAGTGAGCCCTGTTAGGAGCCAACCTTGTTAAAGGTTACAAACACACCATTAAGTGCAACCTTGTTAGAGGATTTTATACATAGAGGTTGTCACTTAGTATCGGGAATCTATTGCTACCATCCTTGAATCAGCCTCCTTCTTATACTATCAATAGGTATCGGGAAAGTCCAATGCTACTTTCATGAATCAACCTTTTTGACACTCCTTGAGATGTATCTCAATATATAGAAGACTGTTAAGTCCTGCTCAGTTGAGAGACTTGATGCTTCAATGGTTAAACTAAAACACTATGACCTATTCATATTGCAACTTTGAATTCTAGATTTTTAGATCTATTTAAGTACATTACCTCTTTGACTAATTTATCAATTAATCCTTATGCTCCATACTTTCTGCTCTTTGATGTTGTGCTTACTGTTTGTCAGTGTTTGCAGAATTCCTTAACTCTTCCTTTAGCTTGTTTGATCAGGACTGCATGAATTTTTTCTTCATCAATTTCTCTTTAGCACCCTCTTTCTATTCACTCCCCTTAATCATATTCGTAAATTAATTAAGCTTGTCTCTTATATAGACATAATATTCATTGTTTCTTGATTCTTGGCGTGAAAAATAATCTAGCCAATTAGATTTAAAGCATAACTCGTGATTTGTCTCACAGATATCTTCTTGGCAATTGTACAAATCATCTTTAAATCAATCACTTATCTCTAGTGGAATAAAACAAAGTAGACAACCAGTTAAATCTATTTTTAGCTCTGCCAGCTAGATATTTTGTCAATTTATAAACTTTTTGTTCCATCAGTCAACACTTCAGTTAGTCATTGGTGACAACTGATAGTTCCATCGGTGAGACTCCAGTTAGCTTTGTGATCTCCGTCCATCAGGCATCATTGAATTTTTATTCATCGGGAAACACTGTCTTTAGCTTGTCGGGCCACCTTCTGACTTTGCTCGTTGGGCATCCTGTAGTTTTTCTTTGTCGGGAAACACTATACTTTTGATTGTCGAGTATCACTATGACTGTTCTTCTTAGCTTTGTCCATCGGTGTGCACTCCATCAGTGTTGTTTGTCACTTAGTGAATACTTGACTTTTATGCATTGCTGAAAGCATAACCTTTGTTCCTTTGATTCTCTAAAGTCTTTGGCATTATGTACATGACTGTATAGATGATATCAAGTTGACATTAATGACAATACAATACATAAACTAATTTAATGCCTTGCATTATCTTAAACTTAACATTATCAAACATTCAATTAGTAACATGTCATCAATTAGAAAATATTTCATTTTCATCCAAGGTTCTGTTGGAAATATTGTTTGGAAAGCTACAATGGAAATGATTATTTTTTTGTCATTGATGTCAAACCTTAACTGGTGAGACTATTGCTATCTATTTGAGTACCATATCTATTGATTGGTGGAGGATATTTAACAAGAAGACCAA
Organism: Thuja plicata; assembly: GCA_018584345.1. Lineage (NCBI taxonomy): Eukaryota > Viridiplantae > Streptophyta > Pinopsida > Cupressales > Cupressaceae > Thuja > Thuja plicata. Next base: position 28,560 of record MU226991.1, read on the forward strand.
GAAGAATGGTTGAGTTATGAGGAATTACAAAGGGTACTTTATCAGTTGGCACATTGGCAAAGTGATATGTTGTTTATCTTTCACTAACAGTTTATGCTCAGCAAGTTTTTGTGTCGGCCGAGCACTAGTGTATGCCGAGCATATTTTCCTGTATGTGTCGAGCGTCAATAAATTACCGAGAAAGTTTTGTGTTGGCCAAGAAATAGTATTTTGATGATTGATGATATTTTAGATCTCTAGCTGACATAGTTTATTTTATTGGGATATGTAAAGTTAATTAAGGATAAGCACGTTTGATCTACACTAGGTAAATGCACGGGGAACCGTAATTAATGCATGGATGAAATATTTAATTGGTTATTGTTTTGGAGAAATAAATTAAATATAATGATGGAAAGATCCATTGGATCTAACCTAACCTAAGATCTACGATCTTGATTAAGTGGAAAAAGATGTATCTGACCTAGATGGAGAGGTATATGATAACCTTAAGGGGTTATTCATAGGCGCAGTGAAGATAGCTGTGTATGTAGAGTATGGAAGAGGTTTGCATGGTTAATTGACTGATTGGAAAGATCTAAGCAAAGAAGGCTAAGTAGAGAAGTAGAGAGAGATTGCTTGATGAAATCTAAACTAGATCTGGAGTTTGAAATGAGAATGGAGGCCACTCAGTGAATTAGCATTAGAGCTTATTTGGATCTGGATTGCAAAGTAAGTTGTATGAATCACATCAAACTTGCTGATTACTTTCTAACCATTGTATCAATTCAAATCCTTTAACTAGGTTGACCTAACAGTCATTGTATAAATCCTTTGAGAAAGGTGACATTCATATTGGAATGTTCTAAGTCCTCTAACAAGGCCACTACTGACAGGGTGATGAAATCCTTTAACTAGGTCACATTTAGCAATGTGTTTTGTAACCTTTAACATCGTTGGCTCTTAACAGGGCATCACTTCAGAAGAGTGAAAACTTGATAGCATGTTATTGGTGGTTTTTCCCAAATTGGGTTTCCATATTAAATATTGGTGTCAGCTTGTGTGAATTTTTATATTGTGTTTTACTGTTAAGTTTCTGTAAGCTTATTTCATCTGAACAATAAACCGGATACTTATATTGTTGACTTATGCTATCACTGCCAAGAAGATCTGAGTTGTTTAATTTTGTATAAATTTTCAATGGGAAAATCTAGACCTATGGATAACTATTTCACCCCCCCTCTCAATTATTCTAAATTCATTTTAACAATTGGTGTCAGAGCCTTGGCTTCTTAAAAAAGTTTGAAGGTACTTGGAGCAAAAGATCAAGATGTATAAAAGAGAGGTATCGAAGTTGAACAAAGACAAATTTCCAGCATGGAAAATTTTGATGAAATTTCATTTGGTTGGTGTTGGTCATTCTACTAAACATCTTGTTGATCAAGAATATGTAGCCCCTGCAGGAGCTCTCAATGCTACATAGTTAAGAGAAAAGAAAGAACATAATCAAGCAATGTTGGAGATTGTATCATCTCTGAACTATCATGAGTTTGAAGACATAAAGGACTATACAAGCACAAAGAAAATGTGGGATACTCTTGAAACCATCTATGGAGGTGACATAAATGTACTAAGAGCCAAATCTAAAAGCTTGAGAGGTAAGTTTGATGAAATGAAAATGCAAGAAGGAGAAAATATAGTTTCATATTATGGTAGGATAAAGGAAGCTGTAAATGCTATTAGAGGAGCTAAAGGAACCATTTATGATAACACCATCATGAGAAAGGTAATGAGAACACTTCTTCCTATTTATGCTATTAGAGTATCAACAATTCAAGAATTGAGATGTACTCCTAAAAATAATTTGACTTTGGAAAGTTTGGTAGGTAGACTTACTACATTTGAGATGTCAAATTTTTATAACTATACTCCACAAGCTATTGAATCTGCATTCAAGTCTTAGATGGTCCTCAACAAATCAAACAAAGGAAAGAAATGTGTGGATAGTGACAATGAAACTTTTGATGATGATCTAGAAGAACTTGAGGCACTTATGGAAAGAGGACTATCAAGAGGAAAAGGAAAATTCAAAGGTAAAATTTCTATTATTTGTTTTTCATGTAACAAAGATGGTCATATTGCTACAAAATGTCCTGATAAGAATGAAAAAGATGAGAGAAGAGAAAACAAGTATAAAGACAGAAAGGATGACTAAGACTTCAGGAAGTACAAGGATTACAAAGACAAAGGTAAGAAGTCCTGCTATATAGCTGAAGAAGCTTCTGACAATGATTCTAACAAATTTGATGAAAATGATATAGAATTTGTGTATGTTGCAATGAAAGATGATTTTGATGATGATGATGAGAAAATTGCACTAATTTATTATATGAGCAAAGGTGATCATTGGATTATTGATAGTGGTTGTTCACATCACATGACCGGTGATAAAGATAAATTTGAAACCTTAGATCAGTGTAAAGGTTGTTATGTTAAATTTGGAAATGATACACCATGTCATGTTAAAGGGAAAGGATCAATTTAATTGACTGAAAAAATCAGATATGATGATGTATATTGGGTTGATGATCTTAAGTATAACCTATTGAGTGTTTCACATCTGAATACTTCTGGTTACAGATTTAAATTCCATCACATGAAAGTGAAGATCTATGATGCCAATGGAGAATTAGTTGGAGATGGTGAGAAAACAAAAGGTAATCTATTTTATCTAGACTTAGCTAATGAGACATGCTTGTTTGCACAATATAATGATGTTTGGTTATGACATAAAAGGTTGTGTCATGTAAACTTTGATAAATTGGTAAGCATAAGAAAATTGAAAAAGGTTAGAAGGCTGCCTAAGTTAAAGAAACCTGAAAATGCAATGTGCAAGCAATGTCAATTAGGCAAGATGACTGAATTTAGTTTTAAGAGAAAAACACATACTTCTAAGAATATTCTAGAACTAGTTCATACTAACCTTTGTGGACCTTTTGGTGAGAAAAGTTATTGTAGAGAAAAATATTTAAAATATTTGTTGATGATTACTCTAGAATGATGACTATTATGTTTCTTAAGGAAAAATCTGATGCATTCCAGTAGTTTAAGTGGTACTTGGGAAAAGTTGAAAAGGAGACAGGTAAGAGTCTGAAATGTCTAAGATCTGACAGAGGAGGAAAGTTTATTTCTAATGAGTTTAACAAGTTTTTCAATGACAGAGGTATAAAAAGATAGATGTCCACACCTAGGACTCCACCACATAATGGTATAGCTGAAAGAAGAGATAGATCTATCATGGATTGTGCCCAAACACTAATGATGGAGAAAAATGTTGCACATAAATATTGGAGAGAAGCTGCAAGTACAATAGTTTATACCCTGAATAGAGTACAGGTAAAGAAAGGTACAAATACTACACCTTATGAGCTATGGTATGGATATGAACCTAGTGTAAGCTACTTTAAAGTTTTTGAAAGTAGATGTTTCATACTGAAGGATAATAGAAATGGAAAACTTGATGCTAAAGGTGAGGAAGGCATATTTCTTGGATATTCAACTAAGAGTAAGGCATATAAGTGATTTAATTCTAACACTAAAAAAATTATGGAAAGTTCAAATGTTAGAATTCATGAATATGCAGAAAGAAATGAAAAAGAAATCATGACTGAGCCTGAGAGTTACAAATCATTCATCTATCCTGATGAGGTAGATTCTAACAAATTACCTAAAATTGAAACTAAAGTTGTTGAGAAACAGTCTGCACCTGCTGAGTCACAGAACAAAATTGTCGGGCAATAGGAGGTGACTACCGAGCTATCTAATGGAGATGTCAAGTCATAGTTTCAACCTAACTTAAACATAAATGATCAATCTGAAGCACAGAAAGAACTTACTTTGGAAAAATATGTAAGAAGGCACCATATACCTGATCAAATCATAGGAGCAAAAGATTTTGTAGTCATGAGAAGAGGAAAATTGAGAGAAGACACCTGCTTGTTATGTGATTTTGAGCCTAAAACAGTAAAAGATGCTTTAGAAAATGAAGAGTGGATTCAAGCCATGAATGAAGAGATTGAACATATTGAAAACAAAAATACTATGACAATTGTACCTAGGCCAATTGATAAAAATGTAATTGGTACTAAGTGGGTATTCAGAAACAAGTTAAATGAGCATGGACAGGTAACAAGAAAAAAGATAGAATGGTATGCAAGGGTTATGCACAAGAGGAAGGAATTGATTATGGAGAAACATTCACCCCAGTTGTAAGATTGGAAGGTGTTAGAGCCTTACTTGCATATGCAGCCTATAAAGGATTTAAATTCTATGAAATGGATGTGAAGTCAGCATTTCTAAATGGAATATTAGAAGAGGAAGTCTATATTGAACAAGCTGATGGATTTGTAGATCCAAGAAAAAGGAATATGGTTTGCAAGCTACACAAAGCACTATATGGACTGAAGTAAGCACCTAGAGCATGGTATGAAAGATTGCACAACTATCTGATGAAGATTGGATTTGCAAGAACAAATGACAACAACAAGTTGTATTTGAAGACAGAGAAAAGTAAAGGTACTTTATTAGCTGAAATTTTTTTTGGAAAGTGACAATGCAAGCAATTTTTATTTTTTCATTGTTGTCAAACCTTAACTGGTGAGACTATTGTTATCTATTTGAGTACCATATCTATTATTGATGAAGAATTTTTAACAAGAAGACCAAGTGAATGGTTGAGTTAAGGAAAATAAAAGGGTACTTGATCAGTTGGCACTCTGGCAAAAGTAATTAGTTGTTTATCTTTCAAAGACAATTTTTCTGGTTGTTCTGTGTCGAGCAAGTTTGGTTTGTGCCAAGAAAAGTTGCTTGTGCTGAGAAAAGTTGTTTGTGACGAGAAAATTTGTTTAGTGTTGAGCACCATTGAAATTGCCGAGTGGAAACAGTGATGTTGGTCGACTTACAGTAATGGGATTAATGATGAGATTTTAGATCTCTGGCTCACTTAGTTAATTTATTAGGATATGTAATGTTAATTAAATATTGATCCATGTCATTTAATGTATGGGTAACCAAAATTAATGCATGGTTTCAAGATTTAATTAGAGACTACTTTGGAGAAGTAAATGTAATGCAAAGATAGAATGATCTGTTGGATCCGACCTAACCTAAGATCTACGATCTAGTTTAAGAGGCAAAATATTTATCACACCTAAATAGAGAGGTATATGATAATCTCAAGGGGTTATTCATTTAGTATGCAAGAGGTGTGTTGCTGAATGTGAAGTGGATGTGTATGCAAGAGGATTTGCATAGTTGATTTACTGTTTGGCATGATCTAGCAGAAAAGGCTGAATACAGAAGTAGAGAGTTGCATGTGTGATTACTTGACAAATTTCCAAGTAGATTAGAAGGTTGAAATGACAATGCAGGCTATCCAGTAAGTTAACATCAGAGTTGTAATTGGATCTTAATTGCAAAGTAAGTTGTATGTATCAAATCACAACTGTTGATTACTTTCTAACCATTGTATCAGTTAAAATCCTTTAACAAGGTTGACCTAACTGTCATTTGTGTAAATCCTCTAACAAGGTGACATTTAGGTGGAATGTTCTAAGTCCTCTAAGAAGGACACTCCTAACAGGGTGATTAAATCCTTTAACTAGGTCACACCTAGCAGTGTGTTATTGTAACCTTTAACAGGGTTGGCTCCTCATAGAGCTCACTTCAGAAGAGTGAAAACTTGGTAGCATGTTACTGGTGGTTTTTCCCATATTGGGTTTCCACATTAAATACTTGTGTCAACTTGTATGAATGCTTATGGTTTTTTTTACTGTTATGTTTCTACAAGCTAATTTCAATTGACGGTAAACTGCATGATTAAGTTGTTGACATATGCTACTGCTGCCGAGTAGATCTAAAATATAGAAAGTTTTTATTTGCTACATCTAGACATGAGGATAAATGATTCACCCCTCCCCTCTCAGTTATTCTAAATTCATTCTAACAATTGGTATCAGAGCTTTGGTCTCCTAAAAATAGTTTGAAGGTACTCGGAGCGAAAAGATCAAGATGTATAAGGAGGTTCCTAAGCTGAACAAAGATAACTTCACTGCATGGTAGAGTTTGATGAAACTACATTTGGCTAGTATTGGAGATGATACTAAGCAACTTATTGAAAATTCCTATGTACCACCTACTTCTCCTCTCACAGCTGCACAACTAAAATAAAAACAAGAGCACAATCAAGCAATGTTGGAGATCGCCTCCTCATTGAGCTATTCAAAGTTTGATGATATAAAGAGCTACACAAATGAAAAGCAGATGTGGGACAAACTTGCAACTGTCTATGGTGGAGACACAAATGTGTTGATAGCTAAGTCATAATGTCTAAGAGGTAAGTTTGATGAGATGAAAATGCAAGAAGGTGAAAATGTTATTCAGTACTATGGTAGAATAAAAGAAGTTGTAAATGCCATTAGAGGGGCTAATGGAACAATCGATGAGAACACCGTTATGAGAAAGGTACTAAGAAATTTACTTCCTATATATGCTATTAGAATTTTTGCAATTCAAGAATTGAGATGTACTCCTAACAATAATCTGAATTTGGAAAATATGATAGGCAGACTCACTACATTTGAAATGTCAAATTATGATAACTATAATCCACAAGGGATTGATTCTAATTTTAGATCATAGTTGGTTCTCAATAAATCTAAGAAAGGAAAGAAACATTTGAATAGTGACAGTGACACTTCTGATGATGATCTTGAAGAACTTGATGCACTTATGGAAAAAAGGCTTTCCAGAGGAAAAGGAAAATATAGAGGTAAACTTCCTATTATTTGTTTTTCATGCAATAAAACTGGTCATATCGCTGCTAGATGTCCTAAAAAAAATGAAAAAGATGAAAGAAAGGACAACAAATATAAATAATACAAAGATAGAAAGGATGACCGAGACTTCAGGAAATATAAGGACTACAAAGACAAAGGTAAGAAATCTTTTTATATTGTTGAAGAAACTTCTGACAATGACACTAATAATTCTGATGACAATGATATAAAAGTTGTTTATGTTGCAATGAAAGAAGATTCTGATGATGATGAGAAAACTACACTAATATCTTATATGAGTAAAAATGATTGTTGGATCATTGGTAGTGGTTGTTCCCATCATATGACTAGTGACAAAGATAAGTTTGAAACCCTAAACCAATGTAAAGGAGGATATGTAAAATTTGGTAATGATGCACCATGTCTTATCAAAGGTAAAGGATTGATTAACGTGACTAACAAAATCAGATGTGATGATGTGTATTGGGTTGATGATCTTAAATATGATTTTCTGAGTGTTGCACAACTGAACACTTCTGGTTACAAAGTTGAATTCCATCATAGAAAAGCTAAGATCTATTATTCTACTGGATAATTAGTTGGAAGTGGTGATCAGACTAAACATAACTTATTTTATCTGGATTTATCTAAAGAAACATGTTTGTTTGCATAGTACAATGATGTTTGGTTATGGAATAAGAGGTTGTGTCATGTGAACTTTGATAACTTGGTAAGCATAAGTAAATTGAAAAAGGTTAGAGGGATACCTAAGTTAAAGAAACTTGAGAATGCTATGTGTAAACAATGTCAACTAGGAAAGATGACTAAGTATAGTTTCAAAAGTAAAACACACATATCAGAGGAAATTTTGGAATTGGTCCATACTGATCTCTGTGGTCCCATTGCAGAAAGAAGCTATTGTGGTGCTAGATACTTTATTCTATTTGTTGATGATTATTCAAGGATGATGACTGTAATGTTTCTCAAGGAAAAATTTGATGCATTCCAGTTATTTAAATGGTACTTAGATAAAGTTGAAAAGGAATTAGGCAAAAGTTTGAAATGATTAAGATCTGATAGAGGTGGAGAGTTTATTTCTAATGAGTTTAACAAGTTCTATAATGATCGAGGCATAAAGAGACAGATGTCCGCACCTAGGACTCCTCCACAAAATGGTATTGCTAAACGAAGGAACAAATTTGTCATGGACTGTGCTAGAACACTAATGATGGAGAAAAATGTTGCACAAAAATATTGGAAAGAATCTGTAAGTACTATAGTATATACACTGAATAGAGTTCAAGTCAAGAAAGGTACATATGCTACACCTTATGAACTTTGGTATGGTTATGCACCTAGTGTAAAGTATTTTAAAGTATTTGGAAGCAAATGTTTTATACTGAAAGACA